>JAPPVO010006658.1:0-31750 GCA_030407325.1 Camellia japonica | reverse complement strand
AGACTCCTAGCTTCCTACGTTGATTCAACTCATATTAGCTAAGAAGCGTGAACACTTCCACGGAGGAGACATGTCATGTCAGAAACAACACTGCAGAACACGTTTTAAAATTTTAAATTCATAATGTCGGATACTTGACAAACACTTCGGTAACACTACTTGAACCCTTCTAACACAAACTATGTGATCAATCTCATTATAGTAACAATGGCCTACATTATTTGGAATACAACTTGTGCACTCTAAATATGTTTTCAAACATTTATAAGATAAATACATTACATGTACTTTAAGGTTCGACAATTGTTTTATATAATTTAAATTGTAATTGTTACATGAATGATATCTTAATGTTTAAGTTATGGAATATAAAACTTTTTATTTTAATTAGTGTTGTATTGTTTTTTTTTTTTTCCCATTATTTTTGAATAAATTATTTATATATTTAAGACATAATACATTTATAAAAATATAAAATTTTAACGCCTCCCAAACGTATCTTCTTTGTATTTTTTTAAAAATCACTGTATTAGCGTGTTAGTGCCTTGTTATATGTCCATGTATATGCTATTCAGCATGTTAATTATCCAAATCACAAAATCAAGTTGCCAAAGTTAAAGAACACAAAAATTAAAAAATTAATGGCCACAATCTTCCAAGTGGATCTTCACAGAACACGTCACAAAGAAAAGATACGAAACTTCATGGAAAAATAATCAAATAATTAAGTAATATCAAATCCACCGATCACATACTGTTAGAAGTGGAGAGGGAGCATATTATTTGCTAATACAAGAAACACAATACCTCAATAGTCAAAATTAGGCCAAGTTTGGCAAGGTAAAAAAAAGTCAAAAAGTTATTCAAAAAGTTAAAAAGTTATCACTATTCACCAAAAGTCAAAAAGTACGGCTGCACAACTCCCAATTCTAATTTTCCCCTACACACTAATTTATACAATTTTTTAATACACATTTTTCCATAAAAAGTTAACCCAAACAACCATATTTTTTTCCTCAACTATTTAGTCTAAAAAGTCAAAAAGTGCACTTATTTAAGACATCCCAAACAACCCCTAACAACAAGGTGAAAGAAAATAGCATGTTCAGGATGCTTAATAATAAATCAATCCAATGATTGGGAGAAAAATCAACAGAAACATGTTACATTATTTTTCTTCTTTTTTGATAAGTCAACAAGGGCAAGCCACATAAAAACTAAACAAACAATTGCTTGGCAAAAAATGTGTGGTGAACTCCATTATCTTGGACCCTAGTTAACAATGCCTTCCACCTTTGAATTCAGTTTCAAGGCCTGCAGTCATGAAGTTACTCCAAAGATAGCTAACAGTGGACAACTATTATGTCAGAACCCTGCATATGCTACCAACTCCCGTTAGACTCAAATAGCCAACAAAACAAGAAGTTTTAAAGTTCAGCTTGACTAAACACTTTATTTATTTATCTATTTTGTTTGGGCATGACAAATAGAAATATAGGAAGCAACACCATCCAAAATCTTTGAGGATGGATGTGAAATTGAAGGATTTCCAAGTCCGAGTGCCACACGAGCAACCCAACATGAGTTCAATGCCAAGACTTTCTTTCAAGTAAAAACCTCCAAACCAAATCAATTATCAAAACCTAGTCTATTTATATCATTCTCATTACCTCAAACAGCTTAAGAAAGCATTTCTTCTTGTCAACATAAAACCTTCCTGTTTTTCAATTACGCATATGAAATTTATGTTATCCTAACAATCCTAACAAAAATCAAGAGTCATAGCCTCCTAGGTTGATTAAACCCATATTAGCTAAGAAGCACTAACACTTCCATGGAGGAGACATGTCATGTTGGACACAACACTGTGCAGAACATTTTTTAAAATTTTAAATTCATAATATCGGATACTTGACAAACACTCTGGTAACACTTGTTGAACCCTTCTAACACAAGCTATGTAATGAATAACAATGGTCTGCATTATTTGGAATACAACTTGTGCACTCTAAACATTTATAAGATAAATACATTACGTGTACTTCAAGGTTCTACAATTGTTTTATATAATTTAAATTGTAATTGTTGTGTGAATGATATTTAATGTTTAATTTATGGAAGATAAGACTTTAATTTTAATTAGTGTAGTTTTTTTTTTTTTTTTTTTCATGTTAGTTATCCAAATCACAAAATGAAGTCGTCAAGGTTAAGGAACACAAGAATTAAAAAATTAATGGCCACAATCTTCCAAGTGGATCTTCACAGAACACATCACAAAGAAAAGATACAAAACTTTATTATCCCTCCCTTCTTCAAAAGACAGCAATAATCCACTTTTTTGTGGCACAACACTTGAAGGAAGCACATCTTGGAGGTTTTTTCCTCTTTGTTTTTGGTTTGGATTTTGGGAGTAGGGAGGGATGCAAGTTGTGCTGTATGCGATATATCAAGTAAAGGGTTACTGTAAAAATTGCTTCTCATTAAGATCTCATGAAAGGAAGAAAAGAAACAAAAAAAAGAACCAGTTAGTTCATCAGCCCAAGCTCTCTACCATAAGTGCGATAGGCTGACATCTATGAAACTAGAAGAAGTGCTTAAAACAACAATTATATGACCAGGCATGCTGTAAAAGGAAAATAACAAGTGAGCACTCTCTATCAAAAGCATGATAGGCCAATATCCATTAATTAAAAACAGAAAAAACAAATTCAATAATTATAAAGCCTGGCCATGCTGTATAGGGTGAAATGCAAGACAAATGAAAAATAACATATTCATAAAATGAGAGCAGTCGAAATGCAGATACCGAGATGCATGAGTATTAAAGTTGGAAGGAAAAAATACATTCCTCAGATGGTACAAGTAGCAAGAACTGTAGTGGTTTTGCCATATCCACCACAGAAAATATTCACTAGTTGCAAAAAAGTAAAACTACACATGGTTAGAGGGATGCTGGGGAGAGGGAAAACCAAAATTAACATGAGCGGACGTAATAAGTAAAGACATAGATGTGTGTTATTTAATTGAATTTTTGGTACTAGACGGAAAAAAAGATAGTGCACTGAATTCTTGTAGCGAACACAACATAATTGGGGGCAAGGCTTTATAGAGTTAAGTTGTATTGAGTCAATCCTCAACATCTTAGTCCTATGTAAGACCCCAAAACCTGGGAAAACTCATTTGCGTAGATGCTTAAATCAACTTTAAAAACCACATACATGTAAATTCAAATTGGTTCATCAACAACTTTGCAGGACTTCCAATCCATATTACCTTGACTAGATGAATGGCACAAAAGACTGGAATAAAATAATAATAATAATAATAATAATAGGACTACCCTTGTCTTTGATCAAGTGAAAATCAAATGACAGATTGAATTTTCATTTGCAGCGAATAGAAGTGAGAACAAAATGTTGGGTTTAGAACTTGGGAAACATGGAATTCTTGCCATGGTTTCCAGTGTCTAGTAGGGAATCCAGGAAAGAAAATAAAAGAATCATCATCATCAGAAAAGAAATCTCCAAATCGCTCAATCCAGAGGGGGTGTTAGAATTGGAGATCATCTAATTTAAGATTTTTGAACCTAGGAAAGAAAGTTTAGCCTAAGGATGCAAAGCTGATGGTAAATCCCAAATTCAATTTTTAATAAATTGGAGAAATTAACTAATCGCAAGATCTAATACACAAACTTTACACCGAGAGAGGAGGAGGAGGAGGAGAAGAAGAAAATAGAAAAATCGATAGGTCAGACCTCTGATTTGATCTAGGAAGGCGGAGCTGGAGAAAAAGTGTGGGGTGGGCAGATGGAATCAGAACCGTTGATCGGATTCCTGGCGATGAAGGCCGAGGACGATGACGTCTGAGCGGACCTCCATGAAAGAGACGACAGCCTCCTCCCTGCAATTCTCAACATCTTTCTCTCTCTTCTCTTATGCTGTGATGTGATGATTGCTCTCCTCTCCTCTCCTCTCCTCTTGTTTGTTAGGGTTTCAGTGTAGGACTGGGACTGATTTTGGGGGACACAAGATGGACAAATTGAGGAGCGCCAAAGATTAGAACAATCTCTCTCTCTCTCTCCCTCAACAGCCCGAACGAGTAGGGCGAAAAACAAAACAAAAAAAAATTAATCGCCGAAGGAATATACGAGTGGAAATGGAGTCGCCGCGTCGACTCACTGCTCTTTCAATAAACACTTTAAATACTTTAAATCAATGGTCTAGAAAATAAGTGCCGTCTTAGCTCAGCCGGTAGAGCGCACGGCTTTTAACCGTGTGGTCGTGGGTTCGATTCCCACAGACGGCGGTTTTTTGGGTCTGTGTAGTCGTGGTGGGTTTCATACCAACCAGCATTATGTACTGTTTGATAGAATTTATAAGTAGTTTAAATCAACTTTGTTTAAAATAAGTTATTTTGGAATGTTTGATTTAGTTTATGAGAGGTAGATTATAATTTAAATTAATTAGTTTTGAGTTAAAAATTGTAATTTGCCTATCTGGTGTTTTTTTTTCCCACCTTATGCGCGCAACTAGTATAAAAAGGATGAGATAACTTAAATGCCCTTTCAAAAATTTAGAAATTACCAAAATACCACTATATAAACTTGACATTCCTACATTATTCACGTCTAGAGAGAGAGAGAGTGAGAGGCGATTTCCGATGACTACTTCTAGCTAAGGTTTTGAGCTGTTCTCTCTCTTTCTCTAAACCACTCCCTCACTATTCCACTCCAATTCTCGATTTTTTATCAATTAGGGTTTCAAACTGCGATTTACAAAGAGAGGGGTACTATGGTATAGCTGATCATCTGGAGAGGTTAAGATCGGAGGAGTTGAGTATAAAGGAGGAACAGTGCATGGTGGAGGTTGATCCGCCAATAAGAGATAATCTTGCCACCGCCAATGACTGGCGGAAGGCGCTTGATAAGGTGGTTCCGGTGGTGGTCGTGCTTCGAACCACCGCTTGTTTGGCTTTCGACACAAAATCTGCTAGTGCTTAATAGCACCTGTAGTTGCGGCGGCTTCAGCCCCGGCAAAATTAGATCTAGGGTTTTTTCAATTACTCTGAAAATCATATCTAGCCGAGAGAGGGTTTTTTCAATTAATCAGATCCAGGGTTTTTTCAATTACTCTTAAAAAAAAAAAAAAAAAAAACACTACTCTGAAATATTTCAATTAATATTGAAATAAATATTTCAATTAATTTTTCCATTTAATTTTTTTTTTAAATTAGACAATTTAAATTTTTTTAATCCATTTATTTTTTAAAAAAAATATTTCAATTAATATTGAAATAAATTGTAATATTTATATCCATTAAATAAAGAAATAAAAACATAATAAAAATTGAAAAAAAATAAATAAAATCATAATCACAATTTTTAAGAAAAAAAATTATAATGAGGAAAAAGAATTAAGCCATTAATTGACATTAAAAAAAGAAGAAAAAATATTAAAATAATAATTGATGCAAATAAAAAAAATGAAGAAAAAGATTAAAAAAATGAAGAAAATTGACATTAATTTATAATGAAGAAAAAGATTAAAAAAAAGAAAAAAAAAGTATTGATGCTAATTAAGCCATTAATTGACATTAATTAATTTATAATGAAAAAATGAAATAATTTTATACTACTTGATATTATTAATGAAAATAATAATTTTTGTAATATTAATTATATTAAATTTTATTAATGAAATAACTTTTTTTAAATTAAAACTAAAAAAAAATGACAAAATAATAATTTTTATATCATATAAGGGCAAAAAGGATAATTATACAGCAAAAAGTTATTTTACAGCTTATCAACCAAACACTACTCTACTGCTTAAATCCATAATCCCACAACTACACCAAACAGGTTAACAATTTATATTTAAAGCTATAATCTATAATTTATTAAGTTATAATCTATAATCACTTTCTCACAACTCTACCAAACGGGGCCTATGTGTGATTCGATTTGAACGATTTAAGCCATGGTTTTGTTAATATTTTAGAACTAAATAATTACCAAAAAAAAAAAAAAAATTGATTATATATCTTAATAAGATAAAATATTATTTTTATTTATAATTCTTATATTTTTTTCTCACAAAAGTTAAAAGTCTCATAACAAAAACCAAACGAGGTGAGGCTAAAAAAGTTTCAATACAACAAAATGGTCTAAAAAAGTCAATTCCAAACCAACCCTAAGAATAAAATTATAAATCGAGTGATAGATTTGCGGATTCATAAATTACAATTTTGATAAATTGAAAAATATTTTAACTAATCATCAAGCATATTTACATCATAATATATAGTATTAATTTATATAATATTTTTCATATATATAACATAAATTAATTTTACATAATATTTTTCATATATGTAATTATTATTTTTTAACAAATTTCACATCTTAAATCTCTCACACACTCATTTTTACTTTGATATTTTATTAGAAGTTAAAAAATATATATATATATTAACTATAACGGAACGGAACGATTTTGAAGGCAAATTATAAATTTTAAAATTTAATCTACGGATAGAACGGTATGAATTGATATAGATCAATACGATTTTAACGAATTGAGTGATATTTTACACGGTCCTAATTGTATCCTAGCATCACGTGCCCATAATTAAGGTCACACCACCTATTATCCAAATGGTTGTTTGGTATTATCTAAATAAGCAAATTTTTTAACTTTTTATAAAATATATGTAACGTGATAAAGAGGTAATGTAACTCAAATAAGAGATAGTGTAATCCAAATAAGATATATATATATATATATTATTTTAACACATGCCAAACAACTCTCAAGTATTAAATAAGATAATTCAAGTAATATGACACTGGTCCACTCATCTTAGTCCGCATATTTTTTTGACCAAAAATGCATCAAATGTCTGAACCCCACACTCATGTGAGATGGTGGTGGAGGCAAGAATTTAATATAGGGGTCACCTATTAATTATAGTCCATAATTCGAGGCCGTAGTCATGGATCTGCAAGAAGGTCTGCTAAGTTGATTTCTATGCGATTTTTGTTTCGCGGAAGAATAATTATCATATTCTTCTTGAGGAAGAGATAATTTTAACTTTGATTTTCTTTTGAAATATGTTTCCATGACTGTTTACAAAAAATCAAAATCAAAATCACAAATCACAAATCACAAATCCCCACAAATCAAAATATCCAATTTTAATACAAATCAAAAAAATTAAATTTAGCACAAATCAAAATTTTTAATTTTAGCACAAATTATAACAAATCAAAATTCATAATGTAAATATTAATACTACAAATTAATATTTTTAATTTTAGCACAAACAACAAAAAACCAAATTCCCTAATATTAATATAAATCACCACCAATTAAGATTAATAATTGGGTAAATTACACTGACACCCCCTAAGGTTTATATTTATTACAGTTCCCCCTTCACCTTTTGGAAATTACATCTCCCCTCCTGAGGTTTAAAGTTTCATTACAGATTCCCCCCTTTAGCAATTTAATTTTTTAAATATCAATTTTGCCCTCATTGGGTAAATTATATTGACACCTCTCATATTTTAGAAATTGCAATTCCCTCCCTAAGGTTTAAAGTAGCATTACCAATTGCCCCCTCGATTAGTATTAGTTGGAAAAAAAAAATCATTGAAAAAAAAAATTAATTGAAAAAAAAAATTTTGTTAGTAAAGTTTTTAAATTTCTGTTTAAAAACCAACGTAAACTCATTTTTTGAACTTACGTTTTTTTCTCAAATTTACAGATTGAGACAACCATTTATAAACAAAAAAAATTTTCAAATAAGTTTTTATGACAGTTTTTAAAATTTTTGTAAATATAAATTGAAAATTGAAACAAAATGGTTATCAAACAGGCTTGATGGTAAAAATGTCATAAAATTAACAAATAATTAAATAAGTTACCAACGTAAGAAATGACTTATCAAAAGATTCTTAGGCTATGTATGGTTTGATTTTTAAAAAAATAAAAAATTTTGGTAACCATTTTATTTTCAGTTTTCAATTTATATTTACAAAAATTTTAAAAACTATAATAAAAACTTGTTTGATAATTTTTTTAGTTTATAAATGGTTGTCTCAGTTTGTAAATTTGAGAAAAAAACGTAAATTCAAAAAATGAGCTTACGATGGTTTTTAAACAGAAATTTAAAAACTTTAATAAATTTTTTTTCCAACTAATACTAACCGATGGGGCAATTGGTAATACTACTTTAAACCTTAGGGATGGGATTATAATTTCTAAAATATGAGGGATGTCAATGTAATTTACCCAATGAGGGCAAAATTGGTATTTAAAAAAATTAAATTGTTGAAGGGGGAAATCTGTAATAAATATTTAAACCTCAGGGGGGAGATGTAATTTCCAAAAGGTGAGGGGGGAACTTTAATAAACATAAACCTCAGGGGATGTCAGTGTAATTTACCCTTAATAATTTTAGCATATCAAAATCTCTTATTTTAACATAAATAATAACAAATAAAATTACAAAAATTAATAAATAACTATAAATTAATACTCATAATTTTTATCTAAAAGTAAAAATGAATAAATAAAGTTACCTGTAAACAACGAAGAGAAGATACCAAGGTTATAGTGTAGTCCCGAATCTGTGTTGTGTGATCCTAATCTGGTGAATCGCGAGTCGGTGAATTGCAAAACAATATAGGGAGATAAAGAAAATATGAAAACACTTAACATGTACTGTGAATAAATAAAAAAATAAAGAATTTCACACACTTTTAAGATTTTAGGATTTTAGCTTTACCATAATTGGAGTTGCGTGCACTCACTCAAAAAAAAGTTGTGTGTCAGTATTTGGTTGGGATTGGGACTCAAAAAACAAAACAAAACGTGGGTACATGTGCCAGTATGTTTGGATAAAATTGAGATTGTTGTATGAAAAATGCCTCAGACCCCCAGTGGGGGTCACTGGGGGTCATGTGTTGAGCCCTCCCATTGGCCAAAAAAAAACTGTTTTTTTTTTTTTTTTTTTTTTTTGATTTTCAGCGAATCATGGCCCGCCACCTCACTGGGAGTCGACCCCCAGTGGGGGTCTGAAGCACAGCCGTTGTTGTATATAGGAGGGGCAGGATTGTGTGTAAACTAAAACCCAAAACAAAACAAAACAAAAAAAAAATTGAAAAGTCAAGGGGGTACGTGACCCCCTCACCCCTATGTCCCTCTACCCATATGTGAGACATTTGTCATTTATTTGATAGAAAATTCGATATTCCTATCATTACTCTTTTTTAATCAATTAATTAAATAAGTTGAGTTTGGAAATGCTACAAGCAATTCAGACTGCCCGATAATAATATATTAGTACATATATACGTTTGTTTGTAATTTGTTTAATTTTATCTCTTGGTTTTACTAAGTTGGTTACAATTAAAAAAAGCACAAAACAATAAAAAAAATATTAAATAAATTAATAAAATAAAATATCACATTTAAATTATAATAATTTTATTTTTTCTTTCACAATCATTTCATTTTTTTTACAAAATCCAAGATAGTCCAAAAAAAAAAATTTATCAAATGAATTTTTTATTCCTAAACTAAAAAAAAATTCAACACCAAAAATCCCCAAAAAAAAATTTTTGGCAAACGGTGACAAAAAAGTTGCACTAGAAGGAAAAATATATGTACTCAAGGCCCTTTTTGAGAAGTAGGTTATAATCCACTTTTCAGATTATAACTCACTTCTTCTCTCACAAAAAAACTACTTATAAGCAACTTTTAATAAAAAAGCTGATTATAACCATCTTCTCAAAATAGTTCTAAGTTTGTACCTAAGATGTAATAGCTAAATATTAAACTTTTGCCCCAACTAAATTACATAATTATTAAATTTTAATTTTACGTATTTATTTTTATTTAATATATGAATTTATTGGGCGAGATTAGAATTGTAATATGACCTAGTGTTTGTCTATCCCTACTTACCGTTAGGGTTGCAAATAAACAAAATCGTTCATAAACAAACTCCAACTTCGCTGATAGGGATTTGTTTGAACCCGATTTGTTAAATTTTTATTAAGTTCGAGTTTAAACTCGTTAAAATCTTAATAAACAAATCCATAAATATTAAAGCTCGGCATGTTAGCCCATATCATTTAACATTATTTAAATAATATAATAAATATATTATTTATATATTAAACAATATAAATATATATAATATGATAGATATGTTATTTATATATTTAAATAATGTAAATAATAGGTAGATTTATTTATATGCAAATAATAACCGACTATATATAATACATTTATAAAATAGTGGTGATAGATATTATTATTTTGGAAAGATATTAACTTTTCTTTTAGTATGTTCATATAATTGTATATATAATTGTATAATTAAAATTTTAATTGTAACTTTAGTCTCATACATCAGTATAAATTTATAATTTTGTTAACTTGTGAATAGGTTCGAGCTCGAGTCAAACCTAAGTCAACTTAACTTGAGTTCAATTCATTAAATTTTTATTGAGTTTGAACTCAATTCTTTATATAATCTTAATAAACAACTCAAAACATACTAAAATTCGGCTACTGAACAACAATTTTTCTATGCCATATATTTTCATTATAGTCCTTTATATTTTCGAAAAACTACACTAATCTTGCTTAGAATTTTAAAAATTAATATACAATAAAAAGTTTTATATAATTATATCCCTTTCCGAGTCATAACACGAATAAGTTAAAATTTAGTAAGTATTTTGATTTTTTGACGATATGATTAAAATTTAGTAAGTATTTTGATTTTTTGACGATATGATAAATAACTTTTCCTACGTTTTTTCTTTTTAAAATACCAATTTAGGTTTATATAGCGCTTTTCAAACATCTCCTTAATACATTTCAAAAATTATTGAGTTAGTGTTTGGAAGAGTTTTTTAAATATGATTTGAGAATAGAGTTGTATTTTGAGTTTATAAGTTTTTGAATTATGATTTAAATGTAGAAAATTTGTTTGGTTATGAGTTCTAAATTGAGTTTTGAAGGAAGTTTTGAGTTTTTGAAATTAGAAAAGTTATTTAGTTCAAAAACTTACAACTCATGACCAAACACACAATCCAAAATTCTATTCAAAGCTTGTATAAAAATTAAAAAAATTCAGAAAATATTTTTATTTACAATATAAAAATAATAGGTGCCAAAAAAAAAACCGAACATTATTCCAGTTAACCGATTGGACGTTCGGAAAGACGACCGGATTAGCTAAATTTTCCTGTTTAGAAAGGAGTTTTCAAAAGTGGGTGTGGAATTATAATTTGAAAGCTCAAAACAAGCATGACACTCAAATCAGTGGGTGAAAATGTGTTTGGAACACATAACCAAATACAACTTGAATTTTTTAATACATTTTAAACGTATAAAGTTTTCAAATTAAATATATACATAGAGTGGTGCTATTAGCACCCCATGAATTATTTTGGACCCTCTATTTCTTTGGGCCCCTACTTCTAAATTTTGAAACCCTTAAAATTTCTTTTTCCCCTCAAATAATACTAAAATTATCTTTGTAAAAACATTCCACCTGTTGAATGCACACACCCACACCCCAAAAAAACTCTTTTCAAAAAAACCTTAACAAAACCCACCAAGAAGAAGAAAAGCCAATGTGATTACTGTCTCTGCTGCTTTATCCACCATTGTCACAGTTGGTTTTCTCTCTCCCCCCTTTTTCTCTCTCTATCTATATATATATACATAATTTCTTAGTTTTCTTGTAATAATTTCTTCTCTTGAAGGGAAAAAATTATAATAATTGGTTTGGTTGGTTTTGTTAGTAGATATTATAAAATTGTGAGTTCATCAGAGAATCAAAATTACGTAATGAAGGAATAACTTGTGAACCTGATAATGGATTTGGGCTACTTCCGATAACTTTTGCAAGTGTTAAAAATTTTGATCATTGAATGTGTTAAGAAATTTCCATGTTCGGGCCTGTATTCCCGAACTTGAAAAAATGAAAATTTTTGTAAGCGTTAGCAATTTTGACCGTTCAATGTGTTAAGAAATTTTCATATTCGGACCTATACTTTTGAACATTATTTATTTGTTCGGGAATTCCCGAACAAATAAACAATGTCAGGCCTGTGTTCCCGAATTTCGATCATATGTTCTGGAATTCAGTCCCGAAAAAATAACGACATATGTTATTATTTTTGCCATTTTTTTCAAGAAACTTACTCTCACAAGGCCAATCTTCTCTGAGCTAAGAATAACATCAAAGTTATGAACCTCCTCTAAACTTTTATTGTTGCACTCCTCTCATCTTATAGAGTTGTGCCAGAACAACTTCCACTCATTGTCATTGCCAGAGAATTCTACTTTCTTATTTTCAGTGTTTTTTTATTTTTACTGATTTTTTAAAAAATATTTTAAGCAAATTTTTTTACTTTTTATACATACCTAACATAAATATACCTAAAAAGTAAAAAAAATTGTGAAAAAATCCTTTTAAAAATTCACCAAATACCAAAAATACGAGAATTCAATATATTTTTTTTTGTATTTTTTTGTATTTATTAATTTTTTAAAATATTTTTTTACAATTTTTTTACTTTTTAGATACATCTAAGTAGGTGCATCTAAAAAAGTAAAAAAATGTTTAAAATTTTAAAATATTCATTAAAAACAAAAAAAAAAGAAAATCAAAAAACTTAGGCTCTGTTTGGTTGTGTTTTCAAACTACATTTCCACCCTATCACTCTCGTTTCACGTTTGGATACGACTTTGAAAATAGAATTCCACCATATCATTCAAAATACAATTTGACTTCCTGTTTGGCAGCTTTCTTCTTTATTTCTCCACTTTCAACGTCTTCAGTCTTCTTCTTTTCTAAAAAGCTTCCATGTTCATCATCTCTGAAAAGGTTCACGTGCAAAAAGAAATATACAGGTGAACTGATCTACTCGTCTATCTCTGTTTCAAAGATCAGGGCTGACGATTCGTCACTGTGGACGCGCTCCCGGGGAGGACTCTCCGAGTATCCGCGCGCGCCTCGTGAGGGACGCGAATTCTCGTTTTGTTCTCTGAGCTACCACAGTTTGGACTCAAAAGTCACGGTTCTGAATCTAATCTCACAATGTGCGATGTGAGACCAATAAATCACCAAAGAGTCCAAATCTGGCAAATCGTTTTGGAAAACTGATTTTTATAAAGAAGTGCCAAACATGGACTGTTTTGCCAGATACAAAGTCGCCACCTAAATGTTTTTTGTTTTGGGAAATTTAGGAAACCCTGACTCGTGCCCAAGGCCACGTGTCCGTCATCACCAAAGTTGCCTCGGCTTGGGAACTTGGGTACGATTAGGGAAGGTCATTTAATGAGCACCCTCGCTCGCCCAATCAAAGATTGGCCTGTACTAAGCATGATATCTTGTTTTTGAAAACACATGTATTCTTATTCCGGTTAATTAGCTAATCTTACTATGTGATGCGCGCAGCAAACAAGTATAGACTAGATCACCTAATTTGGAACAAAACATTGCATGTTCGTTTGAAAACGGTTTGAAGTTTGCTACTCGCAAGTAGGCTAAAATGCGGATTTCAATGAATTGTTCCAATTCAAGTAATCCAACCTTCACCCACAGGCATTCAGGCAGTTATATCAAATAAGCAGTTAGCCTCATGGCAAGCATGCTTTCATGGCAGTCAATAACACACATGCAGTATGCTAAAGCGTAAACATTCACAGTGTACTCTGAGCCAAAACAAAGAATTAGTTAGAAATCATACATGATCCTAGTTCATGTTAAAATGGCTAATGCAACACATGTGAAAATGCAACTAAAATAGGCTCGGCTATTCTAGAATGGCATATGAAATGCAACTTTGATACATGTATTCAAATAGGTATTGAAATACAATGTAGTTAGTATGATGCGCTGAACCTGGTGCATGCAATACAGATAAATGGATGCACGCATGCAAGCATAAGGTATGCTAAATGAAATATGCCCTAAAACTAACCATCGTAAGCAGTTAAGTAAAATGGAGAAAGAAATGGGGGTTGGAAGACATGCATCACACACACGCACGCTTATTACAACATTATGCCCTCTCGAGGGAGGGACCGAATAATAAGCTAATTAGCTAATCTAAGCTAATTAAACTAATTATTACACAACAAATTAATTAACTAATCCTAGTTAACTAATTATTACAAAACGAATTTAAATAGCTAAACGCATTAACTAATTAAAGGGTGCAAACCAAAACAAAAGCTAGCTATCTAAGCATGGCAGCTAAGGAAAGCAGTAAAACAGGAGGTTCTCGGAGGGAGAAGGCTGGATGCATGCTCGGTCGCCTTGTTTGGAAATCCAATGCGATGCCCCGATTTGCCTCTGTTTTCATTTGTTTTCAAAAACTTGCACCAAGCTCCAGAAAGCTGAAACTCTACCTAGGGAAACCTGTGGGAGGGTGGCCGACCACTTTTGATCTCTCCAGACACTTGTCGACCACTTTTGGTTGTTGAAAAACCAGAAAAGTGGTCAGCCAGCTAGTTTTTCTTGCTGGCCGGCCAGTTGTTGCTGCTGAACTGCAATTTGCTGCAACAGAGAGCAAGAAAGGGCATGACAATGTATTTGCAAGATATGTGTGCACAACCACCCTCCCTATCATGTCATGAACTCAAGGGGGTATGGTTCTCGACCCTCGGGCTACCAATCGCGCATTTCAATGCATGATGGCCGAGAGGCGAAGTTGCACAATTCAATGTAAAATGAATGCACAAGTAAACACATAAAGCCTAAAACTCTATCATGTATGATCAAGAGCATCGGCGACCGGGAATTAAGGCACGTTTCATCACTTTAAGTATGAAACGTCCCTCGTGTCCCGTGTTTGGACTAACACCTATTCCAAACACAATGCAACACATAACATGGCATGCTCAATGCAATGTAAAGCAACCTTAGTATGCAAACATGCAACTACATGGCACGTGCAATGCAACTAACAACATAGCATACACAATGCAAGGGATAACATGGCATACACAATTCTAAATGCTAAGAGCTAGGTGGCATACTCAATGCAAGGCAATCATAAGGTTCTAAACACCATGTAATGCATGCATGCACAATGCAATACAATAAGGGCAACAATATGCAATACACCAAACATGCAAAAACATGCAAACCACATACTTAATGGACTTAAACCGAAATGGACAGACCTCAGTCATGCCAAAACAGTGGCCATAATGCTAAAATGAAGGCACCGAAAACACATACAATCATGCATGCCAATTGGCTCACCAACTAAGGCACTAAGGTGCAACTCTCAAGAACACTTAAAGAGTGAAAAGCGTGGAAGTGTAACAACACTAAGTGCACTAGAATGAGGTAAGAAATGATGCCAAATCATTGAAACAAAGCAAGTAAAGCATGCAAGAGTCCTTAAAGCATGAAGCTAGTAAAGAGGATTACAAATGAGACATGCAACACATGGCACAAATGCATGAATTAAGCATGGACATAGCTTAAGTAGGTCAAAATAAGGACCTAAGCATGCTGAGACAAGGGCTCAAAGGCCTAGGCATGCAAGCATATGAGCTAAGGCATAAACTAGGCAACAATGCATAACCCTTAGAGGCACTCAAAGAGTGAATGAAGTGAGAACATGACAAGTCTATATGCTCTGAAATGTCATGTTAGATTGATTAAGGCCGAAATGTACATCATTGAGGCCGTTAATTAGAATCTCTTAACTTTACTTACTGGTCAAACCGTGTATTTTATGTGTGTTGAATGTCAATCAGGTTGTACATCGTCGGAGCATAAAATGGGCAAAAAGACAAAATTTAGACAGAGTTGACTTTTTCTGGAAAAGTCAAACTGGTGTTTTAAACCTGTTTGGAAGTGAGTAGAAGTATAAAAAGAAAAGGAAAAGGCTTTTCTAGGGTTCTGAAGTTGTTTGACCTAAAGAGAGAGGCTAGGGTTTGGAAAGAAGAGGAAGAAACAAAAAGCTTCAAAGATGTCTCCCATGGTGGTTTCTTCTCCATCTTCCTCCTTCCACTCTTCCATGAGTGGCTAGTCTCCTTTTCTAGGGTTTTGATGAAACCCTAGCCATGTAACTATTTTGTTTTCCTTTTGATTCTCAATTATGTAAAGGTTTGAACCATTGTATGGTGTTTTAGAAATTCTTTATATATAATTTTCATTATCTTTTCAAATATTTGACTTTCTGTGATTGTTGAATATTATCCATACATGAGTTTTCTAGTCTTTCACATTCAAGGTATGAGACGAACCATACTACGAGGGACGAGTCGTGTCACTACCCTAGTTTAGAGTGAACAGTTCGTACTACTTGAGATGGTTCGTGCCCGTACATTGAATGTGATGATTTTCTTATTAAATGCTTTGAACTTGTAGTTGCAAAGCATTAATCTGTTCAAACCCTAGGATAATTGATTTCAATTGAAAACCCTAGTTACGTGGCTAGTGGTGGATTCTTTCCCCTAGTTTTTTCCCCAATTCAGCAAACCAATTTCATTTATTATTAATAATTTAATTCCTTAATTTAATTTATTCGTTATTAAATTAGGTTATGATCATTCAATCTTTTTATCAAAATTAATTTAGGAATTTAATAATTAAATTAGTTTAATTTCACAATAGTCCCTGTGGATCGATACCTGGACTTGCCATTATTCTGATTGAATTTGGTATAGTTTAGTATTTAATTTTGGTGTGCTCAACGACCCATCATAGATGATGCCAAATCATGTACACAACACAAATGAAGCATGCTATAGTGCTCAAAGCTTGAAGTAAGCAAGAGCACTTGTACTACAACTATACAAAACACGAAGCATGTGACCAAGACAACCCAAAACAGTCCTAGAACATGTCAAAATGAGTCTAAAACATGCATGGAAGGAAGCCAAAACATGCTAACATGAGAGGCATAAGGCATGATGCAAAGGCAAATAAGGTGGATTACACTACACCTATTAAGACCAAGCATGGGATGACTTAAGCAACAAAAATTAGAGTTATATCATGGCATAATAACCCCAAAAACACACTGAAATGATGGCTCACAAGCTAAGGCATGAAGGCATACGCAATGAAATGTTAAGGCATAAAGGGGCAAACCCTCCAACACATTGAATGAGTGACAAATGTGAATGCATGGCCATTGTAGACACCCCATTTTTGACCGACCTTAAGACTCAGACGTCACCGATTGAGCACTCGGTGATAGTACATATTGTGCTCGTTCTGGAGTTTCAGAGTCTCGGTTGCGAGCCTTGCCTCAAGACTTTCGGGCTCTTTTGTGCTTTACCTCGGTTTGCGAACCAAGTCCTGTTTTCCCTGTTTTCTCTTCCCGAAGGGAGGGAGAGGTCTCGTAGACCATCTCTCAGCGGCCGTAGGCTACGTTTCGTGGTCGTAGGCCATTTTTCCCGTTTGGAGGCCAGTTTCCGGTTTTCGGAGCCGTCGGCCGTGTGACTCGATTCAGGACCGCTTAGCTACCTCCGTTTGCTCTGGTTTTTGGCACACACCTTGTTTCCTCTCCTTAGAGGGACACTGTGGCCCGGGAGACCACCTTCGTGGTCGTACGCCACCTCCGGTGCTTAACAGCCTGTTTTCGGGGCCTCGGGCCGCGTGTTTTGGCCTCCGAACCCTCGTTTTGCATCGGTTTGGGTTCATTTTTGGTATGGACCTTTGTTTCATTGCTAGGAAGGTGGTAGGATGGTGGGAGACCAGCAATTCTTTTGAAAACCATTTTCTCTCTCCTCCGGCCGGTTTTTCTGACAGAAAGCTGGTTTTTCTCACTTTTGAGCCACAATTTCTGGTTTTTCATACCACCATTGTGTTGTGCTCATCTGGGAGGCCACCAATATGGGTAGGCCGACCAGTATTTCTTCTTGACCCTTTTGAACCTTGCCAAAAAGCTGGTTTTCCTCTCTCTTGGGTCACTTTTTCTAGTTTTCCACCATACAGCTGTGTTGCACTCATCTGGGAGGCCACCAATCTGGGGTGGCTGACCAGCATTTCACCTTGACCCTTTTGACCCCTGGTCGGCCGACCAGGGGGAGTGGCCGGCCGACCACCTTAACTGGTCGGCCAACCATCTGCTTTTTGCTCTCTCTGAATGCATCACAGCTGTGCCAGCTGGGGGGCATTTGGACCATCCTCCATACACGTATATGGAGGATATTTGAAGCTTCCAAGAGAAGCTTTGGCCTCTCTTCTCTATAAGAGAGGCCCTGCTCTTCCATTTTGAGGGTTCAACAATTTTGCAAAGGCTTATACACTCCACCCTCCATAACTCTCTTCTTGAAGCTCCAAAACCCTAATATTCTTGCACCATTTGCACACCAACCCTTAGCACAACACCTCCACCATCCATTCAAGCATCTTGGAGCTGATTTTTAGAGGTTGAAGAACTCCTTTATTGGTCCAGAAGTTGCTGGAAATCTGCTATTCAAGGGTAAGCTTCTACTTCCATTTTTCTTGCATTATTTTGCTTCCTATATTAGCCTTGTTTACAAGCATTTCTGGGTTTTTTTATAAACTGAAAAGTGTCTTATTTTGAGCTCCTCTTGAAGTTTGATTAAGGACACTTCTCTGTTTGAGGTCATATACCTCCTTGTATGCTCTATCCCTCTTTGTAGGCTTATTTTGCTTCGTATTTTATCCCTACTTGTGAGCATTTTAGAGATTTGTCATGAACTGAAAAGAGTCTTATTTTGAGCCCCTCTTGATGTTTGATTAAGGGAATTTTTCTGTTTGAGGTCATTTACTTCCTTGTATGCTTGTTTGCCTCTTGTTTTGAGCCTTGCATCTAGGCCTTTGTTGCATGCTTTGTTTGGCCTTCTAGACACTGAAATCTAGGAGATTTTCAGTGGCTAGCATACTATTTTGAGAGCCAAAATTAGAGGGGGGTGACCCCCTCTCTCCTTGTCTTGATTGTTGGCCCTTTTGGCCTTCCAAAGGGGCTCCATCTTGCATGCTTTGAAGTCTTGTTTCAGGCCCTATTATGTGAGTTTTGAGGTCTTCCTTAGCTCTATCCGGAGCCCTTTTGGCCATATTTTGTGTCCCTCATGCATGTGTGGAGCAATCCTCCTCAAGGCCTTTCAAGGGGACCTTTCATTGCATGTTTCATTGACCCATTTCAGGGCTGTCATAACTGATTTCTAGAGTTGGTTTTGCCATTTTGCATGTCTATCTTGTATGTGTTGAGTAATCCACCTCATGGCCCCCCAAAGGAGCCCATCATTTTTGCATGCATTGGATACATTTCAGTGGTTATTTGGGCATATTTTAGCATAGCATATTCCTATTTGTGGCTAGTTTGGTGACCTCTCTTGTGCTCCATATACATGCCATGTAAATCATGCTTACTAGCCTATGTCGCATGTTGTTTTAGCCCTTCATGTTAGCACTTTTTGGCCATGCTTGAAACTGATTTGGTGCATGTTTAGGACTTCCTTGGCTCTGTTTTCATGCCTCATGATCAAATAATGCTTGCTTTGCATACTTGTAGTTCAATGCATTTGCCTAGTTTTGAGTTTCGGGGCCTATTTCATGCATTGGGTGACATGTTTCCATGATTTGGGACCATTGAGCATATTATTTCAGAGCTAGAAATTGCATGTTTGTATGCCATCTTTCATCCCTTGCCATGCTTTGGTAGAGTGGCATTTGATGCCTTAGGATCGGTCCCTTGCATCGTGCATGTTTGCATGTGTTTAGGTTGTCTCATGTTACATCACATGCATTGTGTATGCCATTTTAGTCCATAGCATTGCATATGCTAGGTTGCATGTTAGTCGCATTGTGTATGCCATCTCATTTGCATTGTGTTTGGGATAGGAGTTAGCCCAAACACGGGAAACGAGGGACGTTTCATACTCCAAGTGACGGAACGTGTCTCAATTCCCGGTCGCTGACACTCCGGATTACCCATGATGGAGTCTAGGTTTTGTTGTGTTGTCATGTGCATTCATTTCATATCGATTTGTGCAATTCGACTCCTCGGCCATCATGCATTGAGATGCGTGATTGGTGGCACGAGGATCGAGATGTGCATACATATGTGAAAATACTTTGCCATGCCCCTTTCTTGCTCTCTGTTGCAGCAAACCAGAAATCAGCAGCCTTCTAGAGCTTCGCACAGCATTCCGGCATTAATTGCAAACAGAGGCGAACCGGGGCATCGCAATGGATTTCCGCGCCAGGCAACTCAAGCATGTATCATTCATCATTCGGAACAGGGCTGAGGCGGTCCATGGATTTGCATATTAAGTTTACTTTGCTTTCCTAGTTAATTTGTTAATTAATTAGGGTTTTGTACTTATTCGGACTGTAATTATTATTCGGACTGTAATATTCATTCGGACCCTCCGAGCGAGGGCACAATTGTAATAAGTGTGCGTGTGTGTGATGTATGTCTTCCAACCCCACGTCTTTCTCCCTTTTATTTACTAGCTTATGATGGTTAGTTTAGGGCATGTTTCAATTAGCATACTTATGACAGCATGTTTGTATTCATTCATTCTGTCTTGCATGCACCGAGCTCGGCGCATCATACTAACTGCATCATATTTCAATTCCATGTTGAATACATGATTTTTGTAGCATTTCATATGACATCTTAGAATAATCGAGCCTATCTTAGTTGCATTGTTGTATGTGTTGCATTAGGCATCTCAGCATAGTTAGGATCCATACATGTTTTCTAATTAGCTTCTTTCTTTGGCTTGGAGTACTCGGTAAGTGTTTATGCTTTAGCATCCTTGCATGCGTGTGAGTGACTGTCATGATAGCATGCTTACCATGAGGCTAACTGCTTATGTGATATATCTGCCTGAATGCCTGTGGGTGAAGGTTGGGTTATTTGGATTGGAACAATTCATCGACTGAGTTTTAAGCCCACTTGAGAGTGGCAAACCATCACGTTTTCTAAGCCCACCCGAGGGTGGCAAATCCACGTCTTAGCCTACTTGCGGGTAGCACCATCAAACCATTTTCAAAATAAACAAACATAAGATGTTTTGTTCCAATTCAGGCGATTCGGTCTATACTTGTATGCTGTGCGCATCACATAGTAAATCTACGCTAATAACCGGAATAAGAGCGCATAATGTTTTCAAAACTAGATATCATGGTTAGTAGAGGCCGATCTATGATCGGGCGAGCGGGGGTGCTCACGAAGTGACCTTCCCCAATCGTACCCAAGTTCCCGAGCCGAGGCAACTTTGGTGATGACGGACACGTGACCTTAGACAACGAGTGAGGGTTTCCTAAATTTCCCAAAATAAAATATTTAGGTGGCGACTCTGTATCTGGCAAAGCAGTCCATGTTTGGTACTTCTTTCAAAAAATCTGTTTTCAAAAACGATTTGCCGGATTTCGACTCTTTAATGATTCATCGGTCTTGCATTGCACTCTGCGAGATTAGATACAGGACCGTGACATTGAGTCCTGAACTGTAGTGAGCCCAAATGAACAAAACGGGATTCCCTTCCGGGACGTTCGGGGACGTTTACAGTTTCTGGCGACTCTGCTGGGGAGTTAGAGAACTTGACTCAAACTCATGATATCTGGTTTTGAGTACACTTGTGTGTTTCTTTGCATTGCATTTGCATTGGTACGCCTAGGACACCGTGTTTGCCGTATGCTATTCCTGAACGATTTGCCGGAGGCTTGCTTTGCGAAGCGTGCCATAAGGCTAACCGGTTGCGGGCTCTGCCACAACGAGAACACAAATCCCGGTTTTACCGGGGCACCCTTTTGACCATTCGACCTAGTGCATATTCGAAATCCATAGTGACCATTCCAAGCTAGGACAGGTTGCTCACCCGTTTATAGGTTGTTTGAAGCCGCTACGTGCGTAGTGAAACCCTAGCTCTTGACAAAATAGGACAGGGAAACCTTACCCCAACATAGGGGTGTTTTTGGCTCTCACTTGTTTGTTATGTGCTTTTAGAGTGCGTCTCTATACGAATGCATGTATCAATTTACAAGTTTGGGCATCAGGCCTGCGGGCACCTGTTCAGTATGTTGGGTATCAGGCCTGCGGGTACCAGTTCAGTATTTTCGGAATCAGTTATCTGCGGGTATCAGATTCAGCTTCGGGAACAGTGATTTGGGAATAATGATCAGTCTTTGAGAATAGTGTATTTCAGCTTGTCAACTGTGTGTTGTGATGCCCAACTGTGTGTTGTGTTTATTTACGCTGTTATGTTGTCCGTTTGTTTGCTTGTTTATTTCCTTATTATTGCTTTATTTATCTTTTTGCTAGGGTAGTTTAGCACAATTGTTTCAGACCAAGCAGATATTCTCCAAGCACTCTGGACAAGAGGTCGCAGACTCCATCGATTTGAGGATCTAGTCGACGGACAACCAGTGTATCATTCCCTACCCCCGGTTATCAAACGGAGGTCGAGAAGACGCAGTGTATCCGAGCAGAGATTGCCAGAGCAGTGGATTACCCCATCAGTAGACAGTCGGACTGAAGTCTCAATTGTTGCTATAGAGATAGACCTGCCAGTAGTTCAGACAGATCAGGGCAATATGTCAGGAACGCCAGGAGTTGAGGAAATGATGCATCAGATGCAGGAGACCATGAGAGCCATGCAGCAGGACGCTGTTCGCCGAGATGAGTTTGCCAAACAACAGGCCGAGATAATGGCCCAGCAGGCAGAGCTAATTGCCAGGCTGCAACAACAAGCCGGGGCATCTGCTTCACACCCAGCTCCTCCTCCACCAGGAGTTCCAGTGCCCGGGGAGGCACCAAATGTCCAGGGAGATACGGACATCCTGACGGGGCCGGCTCCGCCCCCGATTCTACCTCAATTATCCAAGGCACCTATGCCTGTCAATCAACCGGACTCTGCTTTTGAGTTCGAGGTGGACCATACAGCATTAAAGAGCAAACTCGAGAAGTTGTTCAAGAAATCCCAAGGAGTGAAGTCCATCCCAGACATCGAGGACGGATATACCGATGTGGCTGTGACGCTGCCAGATAGGTTCAAAACGCCACAAATCGACCGCTTTGACGGATCTGGGGATCCCATGGTCCATCTTCGGTTGTTCTCAGATATACTGCGACCAATGGGCCTCACCAGACCGCAAAAGCTTTCACTATTCAGCCGGACCTTGTCAGGAGTGGCCGCTATCTGGTATGCAAAATTAGAAGATGATGTTAAACAGAACTGGGATGAAATGGCTGAGGCTTTCATTGCACAGTACTCCTATAACACTTAAATCGAGATTACAACCCGTGATCTTGAGACAACAAGGCAAGGAGCCTAGGGAGAGCTTCTCGAATTTTGTAGCCCGGTGGAGGGCGAAGGCCTCAATGATGACCCTAAGGCCTACAGATAAAGATCAAATCTGGATGATTGTGCGCAATATCTAGCCAAAACTGATGCAGAAAATGATAGTGCTCCCCTTCCCTACCTTTTCAGACTTGCACGAGATGGGGGTACAAATTGAGGATACTATGAAACAAGGTCTGATTGACCAAGACAGAGAGCAACCCCGAAGAACCTTCAACCGCAACAATAATACAGGCACCAGCAATGCCGCAAATGCTAGAGCTTCGGAGGTAAGCATGGTCACCACCATCCCCCCTCCAAAACCCATGGCAGCTACACCTTTCTCTGGCGCGTCCGGAAGCAACACACAAACCACCAGATTCCAACCTCGAGGCCAGAGAGCCTTCACCCCACTGTATATGCCCCTGTCCAAGGCTCTAGGGGTATTAATCAGGAAAGGGCACTTAAAGCCCCTGGAGCCGAGGCCATTGCCAAATCCACTCCCTCCCTCTCACAACCCAGCAAAATACTGCGCATATCACCAACAACATGGTCACGACACTGACCAATGTTTTAGGTTGCGTCACGAGATTCAGGATCTCGTTGACAAGCAGGTGATTGTACCTCCAGAAAAACCCAACGTCACAACAAACCCTCTCCCACCACACACTAAGCTCCACCTCCAAAAGATCAACTTTATCCAGACTGGGGTCGTGTCTTACGATCCTAGCATCTATATCACTCATTCTCACCTACCCAAGCCGAAGGTGCTCCTTCCTGACTGCACTGACTTGTGCATGTTGGACATCTCCAGAACCCAACCTGAACCACTGGTGGTGACTACAGGGGCGATTTCAGGGAGAATGGGATTGCTGAGTCAGAGTCTGAGAAATCTGGGAGTTTTGCTGAGGGGGTATACAGTCCGAGTGACTACATTCTACTAGTGGGCCAGGCTGGGTCAGATGTGGAATTGCCGGCAGGGGCAAGCTTTGTATGATACAGGGGGATGAGTCTGGTCAGAGGACAGATGACTTGGCAGCCGTGGAAGGCGACTTTGCTAACCTCTAATTTTTCAATGAACAAGAGCCAGAGGGCATGGTAGTCAACTGGTCAGATTTTGAGGAGTCAGTAGAGGTCACCGGGTGGCTTGATGACCTACCAGATGTTGTTAACGAAGCTCAGTTGGAACGGGGCCCGACAATGGCAAGAACATCAGTTGTGGCCGGAAGGCTGGAAATCAGAACGAATCGCCAGAGAGTGCCGGTGCTAAGAATTTCGCTCAGGACTTGGGCATTGTGAATGCGGGAAGTGTTGAACAGCCAGCTATACTGACGCAGTTGGAACAAGAAAGGTTTGAGGATTCTGAGAGAATCAGGAAAGCTAAGGGCCCTGAGGGGACTGAAAGTGCTGTATGCACGAGGACAGAGAATGCTGCGAGCATGTGGGGAGAGTACTGCGAGTGCAATTGTACCGAAGCCAGACAGACGGAATGTGGTGGGAGGACGATGATTTATGTCTTGCCCACACGAATGAGGATTGGGGGAGCAACCAGCTAGACGATACCTGGTACATCGGCGAAGTCGATCATATGACCTGAAGCGGGCGGTATTTCAAGCCCCCACATCTAGATCAGCCAGAGGCATCTGGGAAAGATAAGGAGGCAGAGAACAGAAAGAGAAGCAACTCGAAGAAGAAGCTGTACTGAAGCAGTTGAAAAAGATACAGCAGATATCTCCATCTGGGGACTGCTTATGGCATCGCGAGTGCATCGACAAGCTGTCTTATCGGCCATGGACAAGGCCAAGCTCTCAATAGACACTACGCCCGAACAGCTGGTGGGCTTAGTTTTTCTGGGAGGGGCTACCCCGATGTTGACTTTCTCCAATAAGGAATTGCACCTGAGGGTGCGAATCACAACAAGCCACTCTACATCTCTGTGAAGTGTAGAAACAAATGGATTCTGGTGGTTCTTGTTGATACCGGATCCGCCATCAATGTCTGCCGGCAAGGACAGCGTATGCAATCGGTTTAAAACCGCGGACTTTGTGCCGACAGCTCAGGTGATTCGGGCATATGACAACACGAGTAGAGATGTCATGGGGACAGTGAAAATTCAAACCAAGGTTGGGCCGGGACAGCATGAAATAGACTTCCACGTCTTAGAAGTTCCTGCAACTTTCAATATGCTCTTGGGACGGCCGTAGCTGCACTAGGCGAAGGCAGTTTCGTCCACCTTGCATCAGATAGTGAAATACCCCCATGGGAAGGGAGTAGCCATTGTTTTTGGGAATTCATCGATCCATCCACCGCCGGAAGTATCTACGCCAGTTTTGGAAATTGAGCACGGTATGAAAGATGTGTTCTTATCCGGTTTTACCCTGGCTGAGGCCCGGGTCGTGCAGAACATTTTAGCTGTTAATGAGGGGGTGTATGTTAGCGCACAATCAGTATACCTCATGAACAAGCTTCAACACATCCCGGGATGGGATTGGAAAGAGCGGCCGGAAGGGCGTTGCAGCGTTGGCGCCACACAACCCATACTTTGGCCTGGGTTATCTGCCCACCAAGAGGATTGGGTAAGGAAGGTAAGGAGATGGTTGGGAGAGCCAGAGCGAAGCAGGCGGGGAAGCCTTTTGAGCTGATGCATAGACCCATTCAGGGTACCCTAAATGGACGCTTCGTCCGGAAGGGGGAGGACTTTCCGTTTTGTGGCTTTCCAGAGCCGTGGTTGAACTCGGAGAGGAAACGTGTGCCAGGTTTTGAGATTTTCTTTGACCTATAGTTATCTGGGGATGACGTTGCCGAAGAGCAGACGACCCATTAGCTGAGGCTGAGCAGAGCAGAAAGTGGAGTCTGAGGACGCGAGAGTGAAATGGGGTACGCTGGCGTGTCTACTTTTAGATCCTCCGATCGAACAGAAGTGCTTGGGGGATAACTTCTCGGTATGCGTGATCGGGAATGAAACGGCTGCGGGCCTACCAGCAAACATTTTGGATGCATCTATCGCACCCTCTCTTATTTGACAATATGAAGAGGGATTTTTGTCAAGCAGCACCGGGTCAGGTAGTGAGCCAGAATCTGATTCCTTCGAATCTGTTGAGTCGGAATCAGGTTCCAGCTCGACTGAGTCTGAGTCCGGTATTCCAGGGGTGATAACCCGGATACCACAGTCCTGTCTAGGTCGTCTTTTTCTTTCTCTTTTGAGTCTGTTGTAACCGAAGAATCGACGATTTGGATGTGCTTAATGAGAATGATGTGGCTGTGGTTTCTGAGTACTTTTCTGTGCCTTGATTTATTGTATTAACTAAGACTTTCAAAATTTTGATGAAAACGACGAGGAAGAAATTCCTCCGGTTTTGCAACGTTTAATTGAACAAGAGCAGGAAAGATTTGTTAAACCCTTAATGGATGAAATCACTACTGTGAATATTGGTACTGAGGAGGACCCGCGGCTGGTCCAGATCGGGTCCACGTTGTCTTCGGAGGAACGCGAGCACTTAGTCGCTTTATTAAAAGATTTCAAAGATGTTTTCGCGTGGTCCTACGAAGACATGCCTGGGATCGATCCTGAGATTGTATAGCACCGGATCCCTCTTGACCCCGAGGCCCGACTCGTCAAACAAAAACTCAGAAGGATTCGCTCGGACTGGGCCTCAAGATTAAAGAAGAGGTCAACAAGCAAATTGACGCAGGCTTCTTGCTGGTATCCGAATACCCGACTTGGTTGGCCAACATTATTCCGGTGCCGAAGAAGGATGGCAGGATCCGGGTATGCGTGGATTTCAGGGATTTGAACAAAGCCAGTCCGAAGGACGACTTTCCTTTGCCCCATATCGATGAGTTGGTGGATTTCACAGCGGGGCATGCTTTGCTTTCGTTCATGGATGGCTTTTCGGGCTACAATCAGATAGTGATGGCACCTGAAGACTGGGAGAAGACTGCTTTCACCACCCCGTGGGGGACTTACTGTTACAGGGTGATGCCATTTGGGTTAAAGAATGCTGGAGCTACATATCAACGGACCGCGACCACAATATTGCACGACATGATCCACAAAGAGGTTGAGGTGTACGTGGATGACATGATTGTCAATTCCAAAGATAGAGAAGGCCACTACGCCTTGCAAAAGTTCTTTCAAAGAATCAGAGAATTTCGGTTGCGGCTGAATCCTCAGAAGTGTACGTTTGGTGTTACAGCGGGAAAAATGCTGGGGTTTCTGATTACACAGAGAGGTATCGAAGTCGACCCTTCCAAAATCAAGGCTATCTTAGAAATGCCACCACCAAGGACTGAAAAGGAGGTGCGAGGCTTTCTAGGTAAAGTGCAATTCATAAGACGGTTTATCTCAAAATTAACCTTGACTTATGAACCACTTTTTGGTCTCCTAAAGAAAGGAAAGAAATTCCAATGGAACGGCCGATGCCAAGCTACTTTTGAATAGATCAAGGAATACTTGCAGAACCCACCCGTGTTGTCACCGCCAGAGCCGGGGAGACCGTTGATTTTGTATCTTTCAGTAACTGAGACTACAATGGGCTGCATGCTCGCGCAAGAATCAGAGGACAAAGTGGAGAGAGCCATCTACTACCTGAGCAAGAAGATGCTGGAGTATGAGACTCGTTACACACCGTTGGAAAAGGCTTGCTTAGCCTTGGTATGGGCTACGAGGAAGCTGCGGCACTACCTGTTAGCTCACTCTGTAATGTTGGTTTCGAGATTAGATCCTATCAAATATCTCTTCGAGAAACCGGCGCTTACGGGTAGGCTAGCTCGTTGGTTGCTGTTGCTTTCCGAATTCGATCTGAAATATGTGACGCGCAAGTCAGTCAAGGGAAGAGCAGTAGCAGAATTCTTAGCCGATCATCCAGTGGAAGGAGGTGAAACAGTTGAGTACTTATTCCCAGACGAGGCCATTTTTCATATCGACGACGAGTTTTGGACGATGTACTTTGACGGAGCGTCAAACCAGTACGGGTATGGGATAGGAGTGTTGCTGATAGCACCGACAACTCCCGTATCCTCTAGCATTCAAACTCTGGTTCAAAGTCTCGAACAACGAAGCAGAATATGAGGCATGCATTGCGGTCTAGAAGCAGCCCTGGAACTAGGGGCAAAACGGTTAGACGTCATCGGGGACTCGAACCTTGTTGTATCTCAAGCGAAAGGAGATTGGAAAGTCAAAGAAGAAAAGATGATTATGTATCACCAGACCTGGACTTGTTAATTCCTCGGTTTGAGAAGTTAAACTTTACTCATCTGTTAAGAGAGAACAACAGGTTCGCAGATTCACTAGCAACTCTATCTTCCATGATAGACATCCCATTTGGAGTCCGGATGCGTCCAGTCATTATCGACCAAAAATTTGTGCCGGCTTACGAGTCGATTGCCGCGATAGATGAGGTTCAAGATGAGAACCCCTGGTATTACGATATTTGGAATTTTTGGAGAAAGAGGCATATCCACCAGGGGCAAATGCCAAGGATAAAAGGGCAATCAGAAGAATGGTCATTCAGTATCATCTGCGGAGGTAAATTGTATAAGAGAGGTCATCTAGGAATGCATAAGCTGTGCGTTGAAGCTGAAGAATCAAAACGCCTGATGGAGGCCATCCATGGGGGGGATGCGGTGCGCATATGAACGGGGTAATGTTAGCGCGGAAGATCCTCAGACAGGTTATTACTGGTCCACTATGGAGGAGGATTGTATCAGCTTTGTTCGGCGATGCAAAATGTCAGATCTGCAAATCGCATGAACATTCCGCCGTCGAAGCTATATAATATGACTTCGCCATGGCCATTTTCAGTTTGGGGAATCGATGTGATCGGGGTTGTTACTCCGAAGGCGTCGAATGGGCATGAGTTTATCCTGGTCGCGATAGATTATTTCACAAAGTGGGTTGAGGCCCAATCCTATGCGTCGCACGTTGCAAAGTTTATCAGAAATAACATCATCTGTCGCTATGGGGTCCCAAACGAGGTGATTTCAGATAACGGTTCCCACTTCAAGAAGGAAGTGATTGATTTGTTGGAAAAATACAATGTGGCTTTTCATAAGTCATCCACATATCGGCCGCAGACTAATGGAGCGGTTGAGGTTGCCAACAAGAATGTCAAACACATATTGCAGAAGATGGTGGAAACCTCCGAGATTAGCTAGATAAGCTGCCGTTTGCTCTGTGGGGCTACCGAACCTCAATTAGAACTTCTACTGGGGCGACTCGTATTATTAGTTTATGGATGGAGGCGTTCTACCTATTGAAATTGAAGTCCATCATTGCGGGTGCTGCTGAGTGTCAGATAGCCGAAGCAGATTGGCAGCAGAGCAGATTTGAAGAACTCATGCTTTTTGACGAGCGCAGACTGAAAGCACTGTACCATGTTCAAGGTTATCAGCACAGAATTGCCAGGGCTTTTAACAAGAAAGTTAAGTCCAGGAATCTAAAAAATGAGATTTGGTGCTCAATGACAACTGAGCTCCCATCCACGACCCAAGGGCAAGTTCAGACCCAATTGGACTGTCCCTACATCATTAAGTCTTTTTGGTCAGGTGGAGCTGTAATTCTGATGGACCTAGATGGCCTAGAGTTCTCCCAACCGATCAATATGGACAAGTTGAAGAAATATTACCCTGAGAGCCCGCTAGGCCGAAAACCCGAAAGGGCGACCTAGGCAAACGTTAGAGCACAAAAAATTTGAAATTACAAAAAACTGAGCTCGAACGTTGAAAACCCGCAAAGGGCAGCCTTGGCCAAAAGTTAGAGCGTAAAGGAGAGTGAAAATATTCGAGTGAACCCGAGCCTGAACTACGTAAGGCTTGATTCCCATCTTTGGGATACGTAGGCAACTTCATCCTGAAGTTCAGCCATAAACTTTTCCCCGATCAACTTTGTCCATTTGATCATCTCGGTCATCTTTGTCTATTCAGCATTCAAGAGTTTGGTTATGATCTCCGGTGCAGTGCTTTTCAGACTAGGGGCAACTTTCCGTTGCTGTGCGTGCCGCGTACTATTCAGACTAGGGGCAACTTTCCAGTTGCTAAGATCCAGGGTTGTGCATCTCAGTGACAAATTCAGGCATGTCCAGTTCTGATCCATATCGAAAATGGTTTTGAAAAGTTTTAATAAAATTGATTTTATTCAAAATTAATCTTTTTACAACTTAGACCATTTTTGACCAAAGCGGAAAATTTTCAGTATCCACAACCTTCAATTTCATTGATTTCAATACAGAGTTCTCCTGCTCTTGCATACAAATTGAAGTTGCTTTTTATTACAATCATAAAGAAAACTTGAAAGTACTAATAAAGCAATAAATTCGGGGCATAGATAAGTCAGGTGTTCCTGCTCCCCCTCCCAGAGCTGGTCAAAGCTTCTGATGCCAAAGTGGGCCCTTCCTGTGCCTCTTCATTGAGCCAATCCAAGCACTTATCAGACAAAGTGCAACTGAAAGTGGGAGCGGGGTCAGGAGTTCTCTAGTCCTCCATGCTGTGCATACCGGGCAAGCTGTGCGCCTCGGGCTGGGAATGCAGCAGGTACTCTATCCCTCTGGCGGGCAAGTCTGATCATGTCCGAATTGGCGCTGGAACCGAAATGGAAAATAGAAGACATAGTGTGTCATGCCAATCAATTGAATCCCAGGCTGACGGGTCATGTTGTGACTCATTGCCGGCAGATTGAGCCAAGGGCAGCGCCAAGCAATGCGGTTTGCAGACAAACTGCACATCCAGTTGTACCACCATCCCTCATCTAGGGCATCGACCAGGTGTTGTCGGAAAAAGTAGCCGCGAGCTGAGTATGTGGGGCAAGACTCCACAATCTGTAACTTGTCCATCAACCACACCTAGGGAGGGATGAAAATGAGAGAATAAAGAATAGAGAGATGTACGACGAGATAAAAGTAAGAAAAAGGTTTTGTGAGAAAAACCAAGCCTGAGGGCGAGTGATGTGAGCAATACATATGTGATATTGGTGTGGAAACATTACCTGCAACAGTAGTGGGCTCCCGCAAGCCTAGCCGTCTCCCGGCAATGAAAAGCGTCTAAGCCCATCAATGTCTCAGCCATGTCATGGCAATGCAGCTCTTGCCCTCCTTCAAACCTTGGGCAACCTCGATCAACCGACACTGAATCACCGGACTCCGGGGCAAGCAAGAAATGAGATAGCAAGCATAGGCAAAGCGAGTGTTGTCGATAGCCCTGCCAATGGTGGTCGCCGCTTACCAGCATCAGAAAACCGGCAAACCTAGCTGGGGATGTCCAGCTCCCCGTCATGAACCAATGATCGAGCGTCATGCAAAGTGAGGCCGCACATTTGCCCTAGGGCTTGGACGTGGCCAAATCGGAGTTGAGGCAAGATTTCCTCGTTGCGCTCGGACTCCATCAAAGCTTGGAAATCCTCGAAAGTAGGACACATCTCTTGCCGCTAAAGCTAA
>JAPPVO010006657.1:0-31788 GCA_030407325.1 Camellia japonica | reverse complement strand
CAGGGCGTTCTCTTGAACTATCCCTGACCCTTCTGCGGCAGGGCGTCCTCTGGGACTACCCCTGACCCTTTGGGATGATTGGAGATCATTGGTTAAGTGTGGCTAAGAAGAAGGGTTCGCCGAGAGGTTGATCTCCTCTTCGAGGTTTTCCTCATCCTCGGAAAGGTCACCTCCTCGAATAAGGTGGTTAGAGAGAATATTCCTCATGTGCCTTGCACATGAGCTTCATCCTACATCATAAGGTGCCTATAAATAGCACCCATCCATAGCTTTGCAAGGGATAGATTTTGAAGAGATAGCTCTTAGAAAAGAACTAATTTCCCTTCTCCATTATCAACCTTGAGAGTGAAAGTGAGAGATCCATAAGAGAGCCTTGCCATTATTCTCTCTCTAGCTACTTTACCTTTTTCTTCATCCAATCACTTATCTCCATGATCTCTTTGTTTTTGTGTTCTTAGTTGTGATTATTAAGAATCTAAGTCTCTCATCATTTCTAGAGAATTCGAATTTTCTTCAAAGATCTTCGAATTTTCCAACAACATTCTTGAACCCTCTCATACAACGATCAAATGGTATACTCGTCATTTTGTTACTGATTTTAAAACCAAAATTTTTGTAGAATAAATCGTTAAATATATGATAGAATTATATAAATTGTATTATAAGTAATAGAAATTAGGAAAAATATAATAAGTCTTATAATTTTAACATAATTATACTTTTTTCTTTTTTAGTAAGACTAAAATTTTAAGGGAGTCTAATATAATTATATCAAATTTGTATTTAATATATTTTTTACACTAAAGTGTTAGTTTATGATCACTTGTGCTATTGTCTAAATTCATATCAACTTCAAATAGTCACCAAACTAATTATTCAATATTTTTTTTGGGTTTTATATCAGTGTCTTTTGGGTTAGTTCATTTTGTTATTCAATACTTATTCGATGTGGTGAGTTTCATCAGTAGTGTTTAGTTTACTGAAATGAAAGTGGAATGGAATGATCAATTAAAATGTTAATTATCACATATGATGCAAAATGTATTGAAAATGGATTCTTATTCACTATTATAAGGAAATGGTAATTCTATTGGAAGACTATTGAATGATCATTCAACTTTTATTAATTGTGACTTATGATTTTGAAACTGATATGTCACCCTTTGAAACTTTTAATTGCATAACAAATGACATATTTCATTAATTAACCAATAAGTCAATTAATAGTTTTCAATGGTGTCATAAATATATCTTAATTAATAGTTTTGATAATTTTATTGTTGCAGTAGTGATTCATCCCCCTAAAACTAGAGCTCTAATTGAGCTCTAGTGATGTGGAAAATCAAAAAAAAAAATACGAGGCCAAAACATCACATCAGATGGGGCCTACACACACATTAGAGCTATTAGAACTCTTTTTCTAGAGCTCCCAAACATTTTTCTTATTGTTGTATAGGAGAGTAATTAGGAGTTTTAATTTTTCTGTTAAGTTTGGTAATTTGTTACACACCTAATAATATAGAACCCAACTCCCTTATCACATTGTTGGAAAATATTTGAGACCTTGAAAAACTCACACAATTCGATCTACAATTATATGATATAATATGTATCATTTTTTTATTTGTTATTCACCCAATGATGTACACCCCAATTCTATTACCATATCAATGTGGGTGAATTTATGAATCTTTAGCATTTCTTCCGAATTTATTATAAAAAAAATTATAGTGTGTAACTTTTCAAAACAGATAAATATAAAACAAATACAAGATAATTCACTGAACTAATAAAGAAGCAGAAACAACGTGAACAATCAAAGTCAAATATGAAACAAATAGAAACAAAGAGAATATTCACCACAAAAAGGGTAATTTTCGGTATGGCAATAAAACAAGTCTTCTTTAGTTTAGAATTTTAAAATAACAATTAGAAAATAAAAACTTTTAAATTTGATCTTATATTCAATGCTTAATTTTTTAGCCACGAACTTTTCAACTAAATAAATGTATCATTAAGCTTTTAATCTTTAATTTTCAACTTTCAATTTTCTATTTTATATAGTGTTTGATCTTATTTTTGTGTTTTTTTTATTTTGTCAAGAATTCAACTATGCTAAAGTTAAAAAGAAATTATTTGAACAAATTAAAACAAGTTAAATGAATCAAGTTTGAACAAATTTTGAAATTTATAAAAACTTTCAAATTAAACTTGAATAATTAAATGAACTAAGTTCAAATAAATTTGAAATTCATAAAAGTTTTCAAACCAAACTTGAATAGTTAAAATACTGGTAAAAGATACAATTAAAACATTTTTTTATACGTATTTAAGAGTTTTAGGTATGAGTCCGGATTCTCTAAAGTAGTTTTGAATTTTTTTTTTTTATATGCTTGGTATTTAATCGTACAAAAATTGAAGATACAACAATCGAAAGTTGAAAGTATAACAACCATATAAACAATCACTCTAACATCACTTTTTAAAAATAAATAAACTCAAAAAAAGCTCTCATTTTGAACTATTAGGTTAATAACAATGAACCAAAATTTTTACATAATTTTCAAAAACCCACCACCCTAATTATTTCACTAGTGATAGTCCCAGAATATGATCACGTGATATTCCATAGTATTGTGATTGGTGAAGAAAGTAGAGTATTATGATTTTGTATTGAGTGATTGAAAAATATGAGGGAACATGGTGAATGATGATTGGTGAGGGAATATGAACATTGAGATATGAATTGATCCTATAATATTAGAAATTACAACTATCGTTTGTTATAAATTTTAATTTAACATAATATCCAGAGAAAAAAAATATTATCCTATGCAATAATAAATTATCAAAAATATTTATTGAAAAATATTTCTCATATCATTGAAAATTGTTAATTGATTTAATGATTTATTTATTAACAAAATCGTTAACTGAATTTTTTTTTTCATATCATTAAAAATTGTTAATTTACTTAATGATTTACTTATTAATAAAATTGCTCTATTGTTGTGCGAGTATGATTTATATATTAATAAAATTAGTCATTTGTATATATATATGTATTTTCTTCTACTTCTTCATTAGTTCAGTGACTTATCTTAGTAGTTTTTTTTAGACGAGAGAATTATCTTAGTATTTTTTTTTATATTTATCTGTTGAGAATAACTACATACCATAATTTATTTATTTTTTTTATAAATTCAAAAGAAATGTTAAAGACTTATAAATTTACCCAAAATGATATGATAATAAAATTGGAATCGACATCATTGTATGTATAACAAATCAAAAAATGATACATACCATACCACATAATTCTATCATATATCTAATATTTTATTCTATTCAATTTCATAGAACAATATTTTAATAACAAAAGCATACCAATTTTCAAAATTAAAATATTTTATTCATAAGTAATTTTTTTTTAATTTAAAATATTATTTTATGATTGAATAGAATAAATCATTAGATATATGATAGAATTATGTGATATGATATGTATCATTTTTTTATTTGTTATACTCCTATCATTTGAGGTGAATTTATGAATCTTTAACATTTCTTCCGAATTTATAAATAAAAAAAAATTAAAAAAAAAATTAAATTATGGTGTGTGACTTTTTTCAACAAATAAGTAAAAAAACAAATATTAAGATAATTCTCCCATCTAAAAAAAATTACTAAGATAAGTCACTAAACTAATAAAGAAACAGAAGAAAATACATATATATACAAATGACTAATTTTATTAATACATAAATCATACTTACATAACAAATGATCAATTTTATTCATAAGTAAATTTTTTTAAAATTAAAATATTGTTTTATGAAATTGAATAGAATAAATCATTAGATATATGATAAAATTATGTGGTATGATATGTATCATTTTTTGATTTGTTATACACTCAATGATGTCGACTCCAATTCTATTACCATATCATTTTGGGTGAATTTATGAGTCGTGTTGTTTGGAAAATAGAGAGTGTTTTCTATTACTCCAGCCATGTATTGTGATGCATGGCAGGTTAGTGACATTCCAAAGAGGAGCTACAGTGTCACTAAGCACTTAAGGGAGTGCAGGGCATCCCGAGCAGAAGGTGCAGGGCATCCAATTAGGGGGTGCTGGATATCTTGGTTATGCAAGTTCAAGCATAGCAGGTGAAGTCATCCGTGACAGGGAAGCGTTGAAGAGATCTGTGGAAGATAGGAGCATAGGACTCTCTCCAAGAGAGAATTAGAGAGTGGTGTGAGTTGACTGAGGATGTAGGATTCCTCCTCCTTTTGTATCTCTGTATTTTCTTCAATGAATTATCTCTAGCTTTAGGGGATGTAGGCGTCTCAGTAAGAAGATGAAGACTATGCTGGATTTTGGGCGTAACAGGATTGGTGACAGTTTTATATTGCGGATACGACACATCACCCCACATGAGCAGAAGGGGGTGATTGTTGGGTTTCTGCTCCATGTGTGAATAGAGGCCATGGAGTCAACGGAAGACAGCTTGCCAACCGACAAGCCGCAAAGGTGGACGACCACCAAAAGATGAGTGAGCTGGCCATGTGTGTACCAACCAAGCTCTTCAACTTCCTCCATGTTGGTGTATAAGGAGAGGAACTGGGGAGAGAGCTAACTGTGAGTTAGAAAACCGCGAGTGGAAAAATGTAGAAAGTGAGACAAAAAGTCCCTCTACATGAGAGCATGGAGCTCCCTCTATGTGAGAGAGAAAGCTTACTAGGAATGTGAGTGAGAGTGGTCTTCTCTTCCATTGTAATCTCCATTTTAAGTGAATCTCCAGTTACTCTTCCGTGGACGTAAGCATTAGGTCGAATCATGTTAAATATGGCTTCTCCTTGTATGTGTGTGTTTTTTTGCTTGGTATGATTTCTAGAAGGTTATGGGTGGGATCCTGGATCCCTAACAAGTGGTAACAGAGCGAGGTGAGGAAAAACATAATGTTTTTCCCGAATGGCCCATAAATCAAGCTGCTCGAAATCGAGTTTTAAGCATACCAGGATAAAGGTCTCGATAAGAGGAATCTAGACCCAGAAAAACCAGCTCAAAATGAGGTGTCACGCACCCTCACGCGTAGCCTGAAGCTTCGTCAAAGTACACTGGAATGTCGTCGGAAAGTTCAGTTCGGTTGACGGAGAAGCGGTGAAGAAAAAGAAGTGAAGATGGTTCAAATATAATATTTTGGAAACCATTTAACATGAGAGCTCTTTTTTGGCAGAGTGGATAAGGCTTTGGCCTTCCTTGTGGTCACAAGTTTGAACCCAGGCTGAAGGTATTATTCTACGCGTTTGTGTGTGTAGACACAAATTTTAAAACATGAAGTGTTTCAACACATTTCAAAATTTTATGTTACAAATGTCCACTGTTTAGTTTTTGGACTAAACAGTGTTAATTATTTGAATAGCAGGTTCTTATTTCCGATCTGTATTTCAGATCGTTAATTACACATTTTATACAAATGAAACCTCCGATTAATGAAGAACAAAATAAACAACCAAAGACAATTTAAGAAAAATAAATATTTTATTGAAATTGTTATGGGCTTTGAACCCTCGAATATAAAATATAATTACTGGGTTTGGAACCTTTTACCTATTCATCGCCATTAGCGTAGGCTCTTAAGTTCTCTAAGCTTCTCTTCTTCTTTCTTATAACGACTTCTTTAACTCTCAATTTCTTTCTCTCTCTCTCTGATCTTTTCACTTCTGATTTTCTGATCCCTCCTCTTATGTGATGGTCCTCATCTTTATAGAGGGCCATCAGGTGATAGGAATGCCTCATCTTCAATTTGAATTTCAAATTAAATGATAGCGCCATTTGAATTTTGAATAATAGCGCTATCTGATTAATCATATATCTGATTAACCGGATTGATCTTTGGGGTTTCATCCTGTGTAGTGTCTTTGCTGTAGGCTCTACAGGTGTCATCTTTCGTAGGCTCCACGTGTCACTTGAGTATCTTGAATAACGTCGTTGAGATACGACGTTGTTTTATTTATACATTTCAACGGAGCAAGTTAATCATTTTGGGAAGTGATTGCCTACAACAATCTTATCGTAGGCTCTATGTGTGTCATTGACTGTATTTGAAATTTAAACATAAATTTGGTTGAAATTTATGTGCCAACAAATGCCCTCTCGTGACTTGCACAAGTGAATTTTCTTAACTGTGCGAGTCACGACAAATTGGCACTTTTATCTAGATCCTCTTTAGATCTTGGATGGGATTATTTCTTGGCCTTGGTCCCTTTCTGCCACTTTTCAGGCTTTGTATTTTTTTTAAATGGGTTGATTGCTCCCTAGTCTGTGGGCCTTTTATTATTTTTTGGTTGCATAAGCCCCTTTTTATGGACTTTGGCCTTTTCATGGGCCCTTTTTTTTGTTGCATGGTATTTTTCTTCATTTTTTTTTTTTTCTTAGGTCATTGTGGATATTGATGGGTAAGGGCCAAAGATTTAATTGGACATTTCTTTTTGTGGGCCTCCAACTTGCCACCATTTTTTTTACAGTAGATTTTTTTTCTAAGCCATCATGGATTTTTTTTTTTCTAGGCTATCATGGACCTTGATGGGTATGGTCCAAGATTTGTTTGGGCCTCTTTTTTTTTGTGGGCCTCTTTCTTCATTCCATGTGGGCTTTTCACCAACTTGTCACTTTTCTTTTTGAAGGAATCTCCTAATCTTTTTTTTTTTTTTTTTTTTGTATGGGCTGGCTGTTGTATGGACCCTTTTTCTAGACTTCGCCTTTGTGAGCTCCACAATCTCAAAAAATATATACAACCATTTTATTATTATTATTATATATATATATATATATATTTTAGATCCTTGTGGGATAGGGCTTTACACAGAACTGTTTTTGCATATACCTGAAACTCTTGGAACAAGACTTCAAACCTATATACAAACTATCATTATTAGAGACACATTCAAGCAAAACCCTTTGCTTTACAAATACTCTGCCTTGCACACGTTTATTGTGCAAATAGTTTGGTAAGTCCAGCCATACTCTCTTATCTCCTTTTAGCAAAAGGAGTTCTTCTCGTACCTTACACAAGGATCTTTTCATATCAGGTATGCTTTTTTTTTAAAAAAAAAAAAACAGTAGCAGCCTTTTTTTTTCTTCTCTGCAAATTTTGTAGTGCATATTAGATCTTCATCCTTCCAGTTTATTTCCATCAGAAGTTGCCTGGCCATTGTCTTTCTCCTCTTCCCAACAGAAGTTGTTCTTCTTACACTTTAAAGAAGGTACAAAAGAATTCCATCAAGTTCCTTTTAATCAGGTATACTTCTCTATTTATTGCTTCTCTTTTTTTTTAACAGCATGTATTTGCTCATTTTTATTTTATTTTATTTTATTTTATTTTTATAACCCAAATATGAACACAAATAGTTTTTTTTATTATAGTAGCAAACTATTTTTTTTTAAAAAAAAAAAACCTTTTTTTGTAAAAAAAAAAAAAAAAAACTTTTTTTGTAGACTATGAATCTAAATAGGCCAAACAAAATCCTTGTCACAAAGCTCTTTTTTTTTTTTTGAAGAACAAACCAACACAGGTTGCCTTTTTTATTCCCACACTAGCTTCATTTTTTTTTTCAAACTGTTTAGTAGTTTTTTTTTTTTTTTTTTTTTTTTTTTTTAAACCCTTTTTTTTGTAGACCATGAATCTAAATAGGCCAAACAAAGTTTCAATTTTTGTTTTCTTCAAACTATTTAGCAGGTTTTTTTTAAACCCTTTTTTTTTTTTTTTTGTAGACCATGAATCTAAATAGACCAAACAAAGTTTCAAACTGTTTTTTTTTTTTTAAAAGAAAAACCTGCTATACCATTTTTTGTAACAGCATATATTTGTTTATTTAGCAGATTTTGCTAAACCCAAATATGAACAGATTTTTTTTTTTTTTGAAAATCGAATTTTTTAAGCCTACTACCTTTTATTTTATGTTGTATTAGTAGCAACCTTTGTACATTGGCCAAATTTTTTTTTGTGCAAGTGAATTTTAATTGTACGAATCGTGATGACTAATTTTCCCTTTCTTTTTTTTTTTTTTTGGGTAACAATTATTTCATGTCTTTTTATCTCTTTTGCAGGCAACACGCAAGGCGTCAGAGTTTGTTTGCAAGTATCATTACCCCTTTTAGCCGACTGGCAATGAGTGGCTTGAATCCTTGATAGTGATTGTGTCCTTCACCCCAATGGGTTAAATCCTTGGCAGTGATTGTGTCCTTCACCCCAATGGGTTGAATCATTAGCAGTGAATGTATCCTTCACCCCAATGGCTTGAAACCTTGGCAGTGATTGTGTCCTTCACCCCAATGACTTGAATTCTTGGCAGTGATTGTGTCATTCACCCCAATGGCTTGAAACCTCGGCAGTGATTGTGTCCTTCACCCCAATGGCTTGAAACCTTGGCAGTGAATGTGTTATTCACCCCAACGGCTTGAATCATTGGCAGTGAATGTGTCCTTCACCCCAACGGCTTGAATTCTTGGCAATGATTGTGTCCTTCACCCCAAGGGCTTGAAACCTTGGCAGTGATTGTGTCCGTCACCCCAACGGCTTGAATCCTTGGCAGTGATTGTGTCCGTCACCCCAACGGCTTCAGTCCTTGGCAATGATTGTGTCCATCACTCCAACGGCTTGAATCCTTGGCAGTGATTGTGTCCATCACCCAACAACTTGTGTCCTTGGCAGTGATATGTCCGTCACCCTAACGGCTTGAGTCCTTGGCAGTGATTGTGTCCTTCACCCCAACGGCTTGAATCCTTGGCAGTGATTGTGTCCTTCACCCCAACAGCTTGAGTCCTTGGCAATGATTGTGTCCTTCACCCCAACGGCTTGAGTCCTTGGCAAGGGGCTTTCATCAATTTCTTTATATTATGACATTTTGCCTTCACTAACCTTTTTTTTTTTTTTTTAGCAAGCATGGAAAAGACACTTGAATATCTTCGACGTAACGAGAGGGATGAATTGGATAAATCTGGTCCGAAAATAATTCGGCACAAACCTATCACTGTTTTATTGTCACCTACTGAGTTGGACCCTACATCCCTTTACATACGGCTTCCGAAGACTTGGTCTATACAGGAATTCGAAACTGTTGTGAGATTCTTGAGAAAGGGCACTCCAAATCAATCGATTCATTCCCTGTCTCAATCCTCCGTTCATTTTCTGAAGACCTTGATTGCTCTGAATTTAATACTCTTCTTAAGATAATGAAACATGAAAAATTGAAGTGGGATAATTTTAATGTCCGCGGCATGTCTACCCATTTGCAATCCCCTATATGGATTTTTTGGTTGAATGACGTTCTTTTCACATTTGCCCCTATTTTGAAGAAGTGTGGGATTTATGCTACAATCTATGTATCCCAATTTGCTTATGCTAGGAATGTCGCCCTGCTCAAAGGATTCTTAGAGCGGTGGTCACCCGACACCAACACTTTCCACACTATTTACGGCGAACTTGGGATCTCTTTATGAGAACTTCATCGCATTAGTGGGCTCCCCATCCGTGGTGAGTTTTATGAAGAGTTCACTCCCTTCAATGACATTTTATATTCGTCCCAGACATCCAAGGCGTGCTGTGGGCTTTTCAACACTTATGCCAGCTCTTTTCAATCCAAGAAGTTTAACCACTGGACTTTCAAATTCATTGACGAATCCCCAACTTCGATTAGTGATTTTCAATGAAAAGATAGAATCCCTGATGATGTGTATCTTTTTGGTTTTTCGGCGAGCTGGCTTAGCGGATTTGTCTTCCCTCACTCTTCCAGGGAAATTCGTCCGACTACCTTTCATGTAGCCACTAAAATGGCCAGTGGAACCTTATTTAGCCTGGCCATCCCCATCCTTACATACCTCTATCATCCTCTTGGTAAAATACATCATCATCTTCACCTGGGAAGGAAAATATTCAGGGTCCTTTGTATTACCTTTTTGGATGGATTTCACTATATTTTGTTAAGACTTACTCTCATGGGGATCCTCAGTCGATTTGTCCGATTCCTGATATTCATTTCATGCCATATCTTGGGTTTATTGGAAATCAATCGACTGCCCAATTTTTTACTGATAAATTTCCATTTGTGGACTCTCTCCTAACATATCGTACAAAGTGTAAGTTTAGGGCTCTTACCCATAAAGGTGAACCTTTAGGCATTCTGGTCGACTCTGAAAGGATATCACCTTTCCACATTGGCTATCTTATATCTTTGAGGCAAGGGATTTTAACTTTTAAAATGGGATTTAATTTCATTTCTAAACCGTACTCCCCTAACCGATACGGTCGTCAATTTGGGTTTGCTCAAGCGTGCCCTACACCACTTAATGTATCTTGTCGGCAGCCCTCTGAGTAGTCTAAATTTTATTACAACTGGCGCCATATGCTACGCTGCGGTACAAAAGTCTCATTAGGTTACCAGGCTCCCGATCTACTTCTCACGTAACCATGCCTTTTGCCAATTGGTGGTTGGGAACTTCCTTTACCATGCTCCAATATGCTACTCATACCCAGCCGAAATCTTCACGCAAGAGAACACTGGATATGTCAATTAAAGACCGAAAGACAAAGAAGCCTTCTTATGCTAGAGCTAGGTCATCATCTTCATGTATAGCTCTGGAAGCATCATCACCTCAGAGAATGGATAATAGTCAGCCACCTATTGCTCCTTCCAGATCTAGTTACTCGGTTTTAGATCTCCTTCATCTTTTTGAGGATATGTGTAATTCTTAATTTAAAATGAGATTTAGCTTTGAGCAAGTAGATTCTGGCCCTCAATTTTCTAGTCTAGCAAAGCTTTTTCTAGAGACTATGTCTATCAGTGATTGTACAGGAACTTCCCAACCAACAGTATCGACCAAAACCCCAATGGACCAATTCCGCACATACCTGTACTCTTTTCTTGAAGATAAAGATGAGAATATGATTCAAGAACTCTTTGAAGGAGATGGGTATGAATTAACTGCCTTGGGTCGTATTCGCATTAAGAGTGTTGAAATTCCTTCTCCCACTAAATCTTTTGATCGTTCTCTCAATGAGAGTAGTGAGAGTGAAGATGAGTTTTATTACTACACCCCTCTTTTAGATGGCACACCGACTAAGATGAGTAAATTGCCCCCAGTAAATGTAGCTTTTTCTTCTCCTTCTTCGAACAAGCCATCCAAGCTATTAGAGAAAGGTATAATTCTTCTTTTTTTTTTCTTTTTTTTTTTTGAATACTTTTCATTTTCTTAGGCATTGCGCCTTGGACTTCCCCAGCTGTATCGCATATGCCATTGGCTACCTTTAAGGGTATTCTTATTCATTCATTGTACCTCATTTTATTTCATCATGTATACATACTCAAGGAATTCTTTTCTCTTTAGATCATGCCACATTGCAAAATCCGTGGTCCACTTGTGGGAATCATAACTTGTCTCCTCCCCCACCTAAGTCTCTTCAAGCCGTACATCAAGATATACTTCATTCATCTATATATATATATATATATTGTTTTTACCTTCTATTTTTTCATTGAGTATCTCCTTTATTTTCACAGAAATTACTTCTAACACATTGGAAGAGACAGACGAAATTACTTCTAATACCTCGGAAGAGACCCAAATTCTTGCAGACTCACTTGAAGCAAATGGGGTTAACAAATTATTTGACAAACTTGAAGCACCCTCTGCTCCATCTAGCCTTCTGTTGGGAACTTCCTTTAACGAAGCAGCCACCCATATTTAGAAAGGTCTTACTATTTCTCTCCAATCAATGACAGATGTTAATGGCATGATTGCTGTAGCAAACAACGTTTTCATGATTTTGAAGAGTTTGGGTGTAGACTTTATCTCCTTTTACGAGAAGGTGAAGATATTCCTTGGGTGCTTTGCTTTGAAAACCCAACTTGCAGATTCTTCAAACTTGTCTACTGCAGAATTTGAGGCCCAATACTATGAGAAGAAGCTTCATTTCGACAAAGTTTCTGGCGAACATGAACAGTTGTCTGCTTCAATTATCAAGTCGGATGAGCACATTGCAGGTCTTAATCAAAGGATTATTCAAACTAAAGAGTTACTCAAACAACTTGAAGAGGAATTGTCATCCACCTAAACGGAACATGCATCCTTTATGTGTGTTTTGCACAAGCTTCCGAGAGTGTTTCTAAATCAGAAGAAGACGTGCAAACTGCTCTGAATGTTTTGAGCCAACACAAGAAAAAGAATGGACAACACAGTGTTGTGGAACATGCTTTTGAAAGGGCTAAGGCTTCTCTTAATGAATAAATGCACTTTTATTTTGTTATTCATCCGAACATAATGTATTTATGAAATTTCGCTAAATAATAGATTTATTTGTTATATGAAATTTCTCAATACAATACATTGATTTGTCTTATTTTAGTCGTTCACAGTTTATACTCTTGTAGGCCAGGAATATCCAATGTTTTATCACCTTAGATTTCGGTGAGGTATTTTAGCAGTTTGACCACATACAATACCATTGGTGGTCCTCGACTTTTGTTTGGCCGTACACAGTTTATACTCTTGCGGGCCAGAAGTATCCAATGTTTTACCACCTTAGATTTCGGTGGGATATTTTAGCAGTTTAACCACATACAATACCGTTGGTGGGTTTTTTTTTTGGCCCTAACTTTTGCTTAGGCCTCCCTTTCAGGTTTTCAACCTAGCAGGCTTTCTTAAGGTAATATCTCTTTAAGAACCTTGCATTGGTTAGGGGAATGATTCTGTCACCATCCATTGTTATCAACAAATAGGCTCCATTAGAATTAACCTTCTCAATCACATAAGGTCTTTCCCATTTGGGCTCAAGCTTTCATTTGGTTCTTCGTGAGACTACTATAGGTGTTCTAACCATTAGTACCAAGTCTCCTTTTTTAAAGAAGCAGAGTGGAGACACCCCATTTTTTACCACCTTTAAGACTTGGACGCGACTGATGGTTTTGAAAGTTGTGCAGTGCAAAGGTTCAATTTCTTCGGCAAGGAGAGAGAGTCAAATCTCAACTTCATACCCCTTTTTTTGGACCAAAACGATCTTGATCAAAAGATTTTAGTCTTAAAACCCTCTCTTTCAAAATGTTTTTGAAATAAAGTTTTTACGATGTTCCGAGGCTCGCATTTTGTCAAATAAAGTTTTTTTCCTGAAAAGTAGCAGGCCGGCCAGAAAATGTAGCAGGCCGGCCACTTACCTAGTTGGATGACCTTTTTTGCCCTTTTGAGCTGGCCGGCCATGACCCCCTTCCCAGGTGTGTTCCAGTTGTGCAATTTGTTTTCCCTCAGGTCCTGTATCCGGGGTTTGGCCTTTTGGGGGGGAAATTTGAATTTCATATTTCCCCCCTTTTCTCCACACCTTTGCCTATATAACCAGCACCCCCAGCTGTGTTTTAGAGGTGAAAAAAATCCTCTTGGAGCTTTGCATACATACATCCTCCATCTCTCTCATTCAAAGCTTCAAAACCCTTTGTTCTTGGACTATTTCTACACCACCTCATAGCACCACACCACCACCATCCATTCCAACAACTTGGGGCTGTTCTTCAGAGCTTAGGAGCACCCAAACTTGGTCCAAAGGCAACTGGAAGTTTGGTCTTCAAGGGTGAGTCCCATTTTCTCTCTTTTTGCTCTTGTTTTGCATGCTATCTAAGCCATACTTGCTTACATTTTTGGGCTCCGACACAAACTGGAAATAGTCTTATTTTGAGATCCTTTTCATGTTTGATTAGGGACCTCTTGCTGTTTGAGGTCTCCAGCTACCACTTACTTCTTTATCTCTCTTTTTGGCTTTTTTTTTGCATAGTATTTTAGGCCTATTTGTGAGCTATTTTGGACTTGGTCATAAACTATAAAATATCATTTTTTGAGGCCCTCTTCAACATTGTTGAAGGGCCCTCCTCTGTTTGAGGCCAGAAGCTACCACTTGCCTCTTTGTCCCTCTTTTGGCCTTTTTCTTGCATGATAGTTTAGCCTCACTTGTGTTTATTTTCGTGGCTTAATGTAAACAGTAAAGTGCCATGTTTTGAGCCCCTCTTCAACTTTGTTGAAGGGCTCTTGGCCATTTGGGGCCAGCTGCTGCCTCTTACCTCTATTCTCTCTTTTAGGGCCATTTTTGCATGATAGATAAGCCATATTTGTGTCCATTTTTGAGACTTGTTGTAAACTGAAAAAAGGCTTGTTTTGGCATCATCTTCATGTTTTATTGAGGTTCCATTTTTTTTTGAGGTCATATGCTATCTTGTATGCTTGGTTGCCTCCCATTTTGAGCTTTGCATCCTAGCCCTTGTTGCATGCTTCATTTGGCCTTCTAGCCACTGAAATCCAGTGGATTTTCAATGGCTTGGCTGCTGTTTTGAGCCTCCAAATCAGAGGGGGGAGACCCCCTCTCACCTTGACTTGTTTGATGGCCATTTTGGCCTTTCAAAGCGACCCCATCTTGCATGCTTCCTAGTCACATTCTAAGGTCAATTTGTTGAGTTTTGGGACTACCATATTTGATTTTCAAAGTTGGTTTGGGGCTGCCATATGTCCATCTTATATGTGCCTAAGAATCCCTTGTATGGCCCCCTAAAGCAACTCATCATTTTGGCATGCCATGGTTGCATATCAGTGGTTATTTGGGCCTATTTTCATATGATTTATTCACTGATTTTTGATGGTTTGGTCAAATTCCATGTGCATCTTACACTTGTCATGTAAACCATGTTTGTTGGTCGAAATCGCATGCTATTTTAAGCCATCTTGCTGGCACTTTTTGGCCACACTCTAAACTGGAAAAATGCATGTTTTGGGACTATCTTGACTCTGTCTTTACACTTCATGTTCAAATAATGCATGCTTTGTATAGCTATAAGTCATTCCATGTGCCTAATTTTGTGTTTCGGGGTCCATCTCATGCATCGGGTGCCATATTGCCATGTTTCGGAGCTGTTTAGCATCATAGTTTAGCACTGGAATTTGCATGTTTGCATGCCATATTCCATGCCTTGCCATGCTTTGGTAGAGTGGCATTCGTGCCTTAGGTTCGGTCCTCGGTTTGTGTGCATGCGTGCACGCATTTCGAGTGTCTCATTTTCACCTAATGGCCTCCTATGTGAGTGTGGCTGAGGTCCACTTGTGTTGGTGTAAGTCCATTATGCATTGTGTATGCCATTTCATTTCATAGCATTGTGTATGCTAGGTTGTATGTTAGCGCATCGTGTATGTCATGTTACCTCGTGCATCGTGTATGCCATTTCATAGCATTGTGCATGTTAGGTTGTATCTTAGTTGCATTCATGCATGTCATGCATATTGCATTGTGTTTGGGATAGGAGTTAGCCCAAGCACGGGAAACGAGGTACGTTTCGTACTCCGAGTGATGGAACGTGTCTCAATTCCCAGTCATCGACACTCCGAATTATCCATGATGGAGTCTTGGTCTTGTTGTGTTTTCATGTGCATTCATTCTATATTGAGTTGTGCAATTTGACTCCTCGGCCATCATGCATCGAGATGCGTGATTGGTGGCACGAGGATCGAGGCATGCATACATATGTGAAAATACATTGCCATGCTCCTTTCTTGCTCTCTGTTGCAGCAAATCAGAAATCAGCAGCTTTCAAAAGCCTTGCACAGCATTCCGGCATCAATTGCAAACAGAGGCTAATTGGGGCATCGCAATGGATTGCCGCACAAAGCAGCTCAAACATGCATCATCCGGAATAGAGTCGAGGCAGTCCCTAGCTTGCATGCTAGTTTACAGCTTTTCTAGTTTAATTTGTTAATTAATTAGGATTTTGTATTTATTCGGACTGTAACTATTCATTTGGGACTGTATTATTTATTTGGACCCTCCGAGCGAGGGCAATGTTGTAAAAAGTGTGCGTGTGTGTGATGTATGTCTTCTAACCCCACGTCTTTCTCTCCTTTTTATTTACCAGCTTATGATGGTTAGAATTAGGGCATGTTTCAATTAGCATACAGTATGATAGCATGTTTGCATTCATTCATCTGTTTTGCATACACCGGGCTCGGCGCATCATACTAACTGCATTTGTATTTCAATTTCAAGTTGAATACATGTTAGCTGTAGCATTCCATATGCCATGTTTAGAATAGCCGAGCCTGCTATAGTTGCATTTTTGCATGTGTTGCATTAGGCATTTCTGTATAATTAGGATCATGCATGGATTTCTAATTAGCTTTTGTTTTGGCTTGGAGTACTCGGTGAGTTTTTATGCTTTAGCATCCTTGCATGCGTGTGTGAGTGACTGCCATGATAGCATGCTTACCATGAGGCTATATGCTTATGTGATATATCTGCCTGAATGCCTGTGGGTGAAGGTCGGGTTGTTTGGATTGGGACAAATCATTGACTGTGAGTTTTATGCCCACTAGATAGTGGCAAGACCATCTTTTCTAAGCCCACCCGAGGGTGGCAAAATCTGCATTTTAAAGCCTACTTGCGAGTAGCAAACCATCTTTCAAAAAAACAAACATGAAATGTTTTGTTCCAATTCGGGCGACCCGGTCTATACTTGTATGCTGTGCGCATCACATAGTAAATCTAGGCTAATAATCGAAATAAGAACACATAATGTTTTCAAAACTTGATATCATGGTTAGTAGAGGCCGATCTTTGATTGGGCGAGCGGGGGTGCTCACGAAGTGACCTTCCCCAATCGTACCCAAGTTCCCGAGCCGAGGCAACTTTGGTGATGACGGACACGTGGCCTTAGGCAACGAGTCAGGGTTTCCTAAATTTTCCAAAAATAAAATATTTAGGTGGCGACTCTGTATCTGGCAAAGCAGTCCATGTTTGGCACTTCTTTCAAAAATCTGTTTTCTCAAAACGATTTGCCAGATTTGGACTCTTTGGTTCAGATTAAACCGTGACACAAATCGAGTCCGAACTGTAGCGAGGTCCTCGCGGACTTGTTACACAGAGCCTCACCCTTTTATTGAACGCATTTGCCATCCTTTGTTGGTAAATCTCCAAATTCTGTTGAGCATACAACCTTCTTTCATCGGTCTCGAGCTCAGCCAACCTCACTCTTGCACTTTCATCTTCTGTTAAGGACTCTTGTATTGTCACTCGCAATGATGGTATTTGAACCTCAAGCGGTAACACTGCTTCTCCTCCAAAAACCAACGAATCAGGGGTTGCTTAAGTAGGAGTTCTGTACGAAATCCGATAAGCCCACAAAGCTTCTTGTAACTTTTCATGCCAAGCTCTTTTGTTCTTATCCACCATCTTCTTGAGAATTTTGCACAATGTCTTGTTGAAAGCTTCTGCCAAACCATTGGCAGGTGCATGATATCTTGATAAATGATTGTTTTTGATTTTGTACTTGGCAAATAACTTGTTCAAAACATCACTCCTGAATGGCTATCCATTATCCAGGATGATACTTTCTGGAATCCTGAACCTATAAATGATATGGGTTCGGATGAACTCAGAGACAACTGTGCTTTTTATATCATTTAAAGCCACGACTTCTGCCCATTTTGAGAAATAGTCAGTTGCAGCTAGGATGTATCGATATCTTGCTGCTGATGGAGGTACAAAAGGACCAATAATGTCATACCCCATGCTACAAATGGCCTAAGAACAAGTTGTTAAATGTAAAGGCTTTGGGGGTTAGTGAAGAAAGTTCCCATGGAATTGGCAGACTTGGCATCTTCGAGCATAATCTATGCAATCTGCAATCATAGTCGGCAATAGTATCCCAACCGTTTTAGCTGCATATGTAATTTAGGACCACTTTGGTGTGCCCCACATACACCTGCGTGTATTTCTGATTACCTCTTGAATACGTTCCTTGGCTATACACCGCATGTACATTCTATCCAAAGACCTTTTGTATAACCCATCTTTCCACAGGACGAATTTGGTAGCCCTACGTCTCACTTCAATTCTTTTTACTTTATCTTTAGGTAGTCTAACATGTTGAAGGTAAGCTATGAATGGTTCCCGCCAATCCTTCTCGTTTTCTCTTTTCGTGGTAACGACCAAGATTAGAACCAAGTCAGAAACCTCTTTTAAAGGTTGTAACACCCTTCTTTCGCCTACAGTGATAGTAATTGTTTTGCTATCTGGTAGGGTGAGTGATGCAGCCAAACTTGCTAGTGAATCCGCTCGACTATTCTTGTTCTTCTTTTCACATGGAAAATATGTGTTTTCCTGAATTGTGAAATCAATTCATTAGCTTTTTCATGATAAGGGATAGGACTTGTTTTCTTAACAATGTACTCTCTACGGAGTTGCTTTACCACCAGTTCTGAATCTCCATAAATTGAGAGTTCTTCAATAGGAATTTGTAATGCCAATTCTAATCCAGCAATTACAGGTTCATATTCTGCCACATTATTGGAGCATCCTTCACTTAGGGCGAAAGAATGGGTGATTATAGCATTGTCTGGAGTCACAAACACAATTCCAATTCCAGCTTTATTGTTTTTAGGATTTTCTTGTTTCTTGCCGTCTGGACTCCTTGAAGCTCCATCGAAATACATCTCCCATCCTTTCTGGATATCCACTTGCATAACCTCTTCATCTAGTAAATCAGTTACTAGAGGTGAGTCATCAGGTATAGGATGTGCTGCCAAAAAATCTGCTAGAGCCTGCCCTTTTACAGCTCTTTGGGGAACATATTCAATTGCGAATTGTTGGAGAATTACAGCCCACTTTGCAATTTTCCCTGAAAGTATAGGCCGTGAAAGTATATATTTCAAGGGGTCTGCTCTTGATATCAACTTAACTTCGTCTTCCAAGACATAGTGCTTTAGCTTTTACAAGGTGAACACCAAGGCAAAACATGTCTTTTCGATAGGAGAATAATTGACTTCTACCCCAACCAAAGTACGACTCAAGTAATACAAGGCATTTTCTTTCCCATGCTCATTGTGTTGTGCCAACAATGCCCCTAACGAACCATCCAGGGCTGTTATGTACAACAAGAGTGGTTTCCCTTTTATTGGGCTCATGAGTACTGGAGGTTTCAAAAGATACTCCTTAATACTATTAAAAGCATTTTGGCACTGCTGATCCCATTCAAATGGAACACCCTTTTTCATCAATCTTGAGAATGCCAAGCATCGACCAGCCAAGTTCGAAATAAATCTTCTAATATAAGCCAATCTTCCTTGTAGCCCCTTCAATTCCCTTAAATTTCGTGGAGGAGGCATTTCAGCAATGGCTTTAATCTTAGTAGGGTCAATTTCAATCCCTTTGTTTCGAACCACAAACCCTAGAAATTTTCTTGAGGAAACTCCAAATGCACATTTTAGTGGGTTCATCTTGAGTTTGTATCTCCTCAAACGTTCAAAGATTCTTCTCAAATCTTCCACATGGTTTTCCTTCTCCTTTGTCTTGACGACAAGATCATCAACATAGCATTCAATGGTGTCATGGAGCATATCACCGAAAATTACAGTCATCGCCCTTTGATACATAGCCCCAGCATTTTTTAGGCCAAAGGGCATTACGTTATAGCAAAAGACTCCTCTCGGAGTCCTAAATGCAGTCATTTCTTCATCTTCAGGTGCCATTCTGATTTGATTGTATCCTGAGTATCCATCCAAAAGACAAGGTTTCATACCCAGTAGTTGCATCTACAAGAAGTTCAGTGATGGGCAAGGGAAAGTCATCTTTAGGAAAAGCCTCATTGAGATCATAGAAATCAATGCAAACCCTGATTTGACCATTCTTTTTCTTGACCGGCACTATGTTTGCTAGCCAGGTTGGATATTTGACTTCCCTGATGAATCCTGCATTGATAAGCTTGTCGACTTCGGCTTCAATTTGGGCTGTAAGCTCTGGTTGAGTTCACCTCTAAGGCTATTTAACTGGTCGTTTCTCAGGGTAAATTGCAAGCTAATGGACTGCAATCTCTGAATTAAGACTAGGCGTCTCACTGTAGTTCCATGCAAATATGTCACGATACTCCCTTAAGAAGGAAATATATTGTTGAGCTTCTTCTTCCTTTAAATTTGCACTAATGAAGGTTGGTTTGTTTTCTCCTTCATCACCCAGATTTACTTCACGAAGGTCATCCACAGTGGCTTGGCCTCCTGCTTCAAATTCTGTTGGTGCAGGTTGAGCTTCATCTTGGTCAACATCTTCCAACACATCTTGAGTGATAGTCATGTTTACTGGAAATTTTTCCTCATCCCCCTGATAGCCTAACCCTTCTGTCCTGGCGGTGATAATACCGCCTTGCTGGATAGCCTGCCTCTGCGAAGGTGTTAATGCAAAGTCAAAAGGTGTCATTGTTTTGGTATTTTTTCAGGATCTAAACCAACTTTTACCAACATCTGTGTAATTTCTGCACTGAAGGTAGGCCTCTCAAAACTCGAGATGTTTTATTCTGGCACTTGTTCATCTTTCACTACATCTCCAAGTGAGTGTAATATGATGGGTTTTGACCCTTTTCCTTTAGAAAGGACCACAATCTTATTATATTTCTCCACATAGGTGCATTCTGTCCTCCTTAATGGCAATGTGAACTCACCCTTGAGATCCAAAATTGGATTTATTGGGGCTAGAGCCTTTGCCTCCAGTTTCCTTTCGGACTTTGGCACATATCAAAAAGTTCTTTTTATTGAAACTGGAGTAGACTCTAAAGCGTCTTTGACATTCGGAGTATTTTTAGACTTTTTCACATCTTTCCCCTTTTTTTGTGAAGTCTTTGTATAGAAGCGAGCATCAGCATAATAGGCCTCTACTTCTCCAAATGGATCATTGTCAGCCACAATTGTCCCCTCTTTTTTGGGTGAAGGCAACGGGTACTTGATACATTGGTGATAAGTTGATGGCACTGCATGATGATTATGCATCCATGGTCTCCCAAGCAAAGCATTGTAGGAGGTGTCTATATCAATGACCAAGAACTCGGTGCTTTCTTCAATATCCCCAAACTTGGTTTGCAATTCAATCTTCCCCATTGGGCGTTGTTCATTCTGATTAAATCCTTGAATAACCAAACGACTTGGGCGAAGTTGTGAAATTCGAACCCCTAATAAGTTTAAGGCCCTCCAAGGCAGGAGGTTTACCGCAGATCCTCCATCAACCAGAATTCGAGAAATTTTCACATCATGGATAAGCCCAGTGATAAACAAAGGCCGATTATGGTCTGTCATTTCAGCACACATGTCTTTGTCACCAAAGGTTACCATAGCCATGCATGTAGTTGTCTTCTCTTGATTTCTATCCTCGATTTCTTTGTGGAAATCCTCTGGCTTGGACAGGGCATATATTAAAGACTTTCGAAGCTCTGGAGACATTTTCAGTGCATCATATACGCTCAACAATGCTGGAATTTTCTTTAGATGAGTTAGTACATCATATTTCACTTGCTCTTCTTCCAGCAAAACCTGTGGAACTTCTGACATTTGAGGGTCCTGAGGATTTCGTAATTTCCTCCAGTAGGTCAAGTAAGTCTGGCATACTTTAGCAACCGCCTTTTCGTTGACCTCAACTTCTTTTGTTCCCTCACTTATTTGGACCATGTTAACTGGTCCAGCTGCAAGGTGATCATCATCATCAGTCACTTCTCCATCTTCCTGGAGCTGCATTCTTCTCCCATTTCTTAGGTACCGGGAGTCACGCCTATAAAAGCATTGGGATTCTACAAAACCGTTCTTCATGGCCTCCCAACTAGGCACCACCACCCCTTCGATGGAGCAATACCAGTCAAAGGCGATCCCCTCCAAAGAAAGGGGGAATTGTTTTAGGCAAAGTGCTTGATTTTGAGTTGTTTCCCCACACTGTTTCAAAAAACGCCTAATATGTTTTTGAGGATCTCCATACCCCTCACAAAATTCGAAAGTTCGTATCCTTCAGGAAATGGTGTTTGCTCTACCCATAAAGGAAACAAATCCCTTGGGCAATAAGTGCCCATCTCTCGAAGATCAAGGGCAATTTCAATCTTCTCCTCAATTGTGCCTTCTATGAAATCATATGTTTGAGAAGATATACCTTCGTCATCCAAATGTTCTGACATCTCAATTTCTATGGGCCATGGTTTATAAAATGTTATATCGATCAGCCATGGTATCCTAATCTGGGATTGAATTAGGTGGCAGGTTGAAGTACCAATCTGTTGCCCATCCTTCCAAAGAAAGAACAAACTGCCGTAGAAGTAACGCCTAGCTTTTTACTGTGTTTCCACATTGTGCAAGGAAACGAACCAAATGGCGCCTTAGATAACCTGTCCCATTATATAAAGGAAAACGAGGTATTGCATATCCTTGTGGGAACTGAACCCATTCGACCCAATTAGGGAAAGGGTGTCCAGAAATTTGATTTCTTTCAATAATCAAATTTTGATGGGCTTCAAAACCCTCATCTTTCAAAGAGACTGTTACTTTTGCCTGATGTTCCGCTTCCCTTCTAGCTTCAATTTTTGCTTTCTCATCATCACCTGGATTGCGAATGATATGTATTTCTCGCTCTTCAAAATTTACATCCACAGTGATGACATTACAAGGAAAGTCAAAGTGGTCACTTGATACACTTTCTTCATCGTATGTCCTAGCTGGATGGTATGTGTGTGAACCATCAGGAGAAAAGTCAAGTTCCCAATCTTCATTAGGATTCTCAACTTGAGATGACTTTGCTTGTTTACTTGAATGGTTCCATACTTCATCATCTGACTTACATCTGCCATTCACCTCATCATCCTTGAAGTGTAGTCATCTTTTCGCCTTTTTCACAAACTCTGAGTCAGACCTACACCCAGTGTCTCCTTTTTCTGTTCCCCTTACATATTCTGGAGTGCTTTGATAGTACATTGGTGGTACTGGCGAATATTCTGGAGAAAAGGCTTCTAGTGTGTACTCCGGAGAAGTTGGTGTATACTCTGGTGAGGCTGGTGTGTATTCTGGAGAAGTTGGTGTATACTCTGGTGAGTCAAGTATGCAGATAGGAGATGTAATGCAATCTCCTGCCTTAACTTTTGAACCAACTTCACCCTCATATTCCTTGTCATCACTCAAAACAATGACGGTTAGGCAAGGGGCAAAGTAAACTTTTCCTCCCCCTTTTATCAAAGTATGTTTGTAACTCCACAGATTGAAATTTTGAAGGCATAAATTCCTCCAATGTGACTGGAACAAGAGGACATTGCTCTAATGGCTCATCAAGGACCAATTTCTCCCCATTTTTCCTTCTTTGGGTTCTTCTTTCCTTTTCTCTTACTTACTTTGCCTTTTTTCTGTTTCCTGGAAACTTTTGGTTTTTGCTTTTTGGAAACTTTTGGCCCTTGTGTTGTTGAAGCAACCACATTTTTACCTTTCACTGTGGTATTTTGTTTTTTCTTCATGCTTTTTGACTGATAAACAACCCACTCACCTTCATTATCATTGTCGATAGTGATTGGGTTAGCATATGCTTTCTCTTAAGGAGGGAGCTCGATAATCTTAGAGTCCAAAAGTTCTTGAATTTTATCTTTCAGAACAAAGCACTCATTTATCGGATGACTAATCAAACGATGGTAGGGGCAATACTTTGGATCGTTGGTCTTTCCTACCTCATGTGGTCTTTTCACCTCAGGGAGACAATCAACTTTTGCTCCAACAGATCTTCAAATAGGTCTTCAACCAGATCATCCATGAAAGAATACTTCTTCTCCAACCTCTCTTTCATAGTCATCTTTTTAAATCCTTGGGCTTTTTAGCCCCTACTACAACAGGACCCTTCTTTCTAGTTTCAATTGTAGCTGCAATCGAGGACTCAACCCTTTCAACAGCCCTAGGCCTCCTTCATTTAGCTAGATGCAGCTCCATATCATGAGCTTTAGTGCATAGATCGTTGAATCCTTCAAAAGTTTGAGCCATAAGAGTCGTAGAGAGCTCATATCGGAAATTGTTAAGGCACATCCGAATTAACTCTAATTGCATAAACTTTTGAGGACAGGCAAATGTCAAAGCTCGCCATCTTGCAATGAAATCTGTAACAGACTCATTGTTACGTTGCTTGGTCTCAATCAGTTCTGGTACTCCAACTCGCCTTTGTGTGTTGCAGAACTGTTTAAGAAACTCCTTCACCATGGAATCCCAATTTAAGATTGATCCCTCAAGAAGGTTAGCATACCAAGTAAATGCAGAACTTTCAAGTGATTGAACAAATAGCCGCAAGCACAGAGCCTCATTCTGGGCTATTGGCCCGCATCTTAAAAGAAAATGAGCCACATGTTGTCTTGGATCTCCCGTTCCAACAAACATTTTGAAATCTGGTTAGGAAAAATCAGAAGGAAATGGAACAGCATCGACCCATGCTGGGTAAGGTTTTGTAATTATTCGAAAGTTCTCATCATCTTTTTCCTTGACTTTCTTTACTTGTCTCCTCACTATATCATTAATCATGGCCATGAGCATTGGATTCATACCACCACTGGTTAGATCAGAGTAACAAGAACCATTGCCTCATGGGGCTAATGTGCTTTGTATGCCTACGGATGTCCCTACAACAGGTTGTGCCATTTGTTTTGGTGCACTTCCTATTCCTGTCATTTGGGCCTGCAACTGTTGCATTTGCTCCAACATAGCAGCCATTTCCTGTTCTCTTCTCTCAAGTTGTTCTTGTAGGGCCACCACTTTTTCATTAAGACCTTGGTCTTGTTGGACCTGTGAATTTTCACCTTCTTTCTCAACCTCAGTCATCATAACTACAACTTTTAACATCTCTCAATTCATTGTTTCCAATATTCGTTGAAACAGACGAGATAGAATCATCTTGTTCGTACAAAGGATTATCAACCCTTACAACATTACTCATATTTAAAGCATTTTACTGCGATGCTTTGTTTTAAGCCTCTCGGGTTATAGACCTTGTTACAGGCCCTTTTCTTATTCCCTCCACAGATAGTTCAATCAAGGTAGAAATATTTCCCAAAGGTTGCATACCCTCCTCCACCTTTGACTTTCCAACAAAGACAGGACTTTCAATTTGTTTTTGGCGTTCATCTTTCGAGAGAGCCTTTTCAATAGCTCCTATAACATTTGTCGCCACTATTCTTAGCTCCAGTTTCTTTAAGGCCTTATTTCTTCTTCGCCTTTGTCTTTTCGAAAATGGACCTGATGGCATATCAAGTCAAGCCCCTAGGGGCATAGAAGGAACCGTTTGCATTTTTGCAAATTCCTCATGAATTTTCAAAACAGTCCCTACATTTTTAGAGCGGACCAATTGATGTTGATTCAAATCCCGTTGGGCCAACAGGTGTTCCTTATTCGAACCTTGTCGGGCCAACGAGTGTTCCTTATTCTGTCGGGCCAACAGGTGTTCCTTATTCGAACCCTGTCGAGCCAACGGGCATTCCTTATTCGAACCCTGTCCAGCCAACGAGTGTTCCTTTGACTCCTGAGAGTTGACTGAGATTTGGTTTGACCAATTTTGTGCTCTGAACAGAACTGTCGGTTCGTAGGCCGCAACTATTTTTTCAACAACAGGGGCTTTTTTTCCATCAACAGGAGTTTGGGTCATTACCCTCATTCCAATGGCCCTAATGATGGCTATGTTTTCAACAGAGGCTTTCTTCTGGGCAGACTCCACCATTTTAATAGAGTCTTCTACCCTTTTGAGTAGTTGGGCCACAATATTTTTTGTTGCCCCCGTTGAAGCTGCAACAAAGGCTGTAGTTGTAAACTGATTAGCCTCCTTTGCCTAAATTAAAAAGCTTTTTGTTTGGGCTGTGGCCCTCGCGGTTGCGTACTGCTTCGACGCTTTCACATAATCTTCAGTAATTTTTTTCAAACTTTCGGCTTTCTAGAGAAATGTGACTTTCTTCGTCACACCAGTTACCTTCGAGACAACCAAGAGCTTTCGCTCCGAAAGCCCTTGGGCGATAGGGGAAAGAAGCGCATCTTTCTAGGATTTCGCTGGTTCTACCTTTGGGACAGCCAAAAGCATTCGCTCCGGAACCCCTTGGGTGATGGGTGCTATCTCCACCCTTGGTGATTTCAGAACCATTGGAGTGTAGGTTTGTCTTTTGACAGTTGCTTTAGCATTCCTATAACAAAAGAATACGTCAGTAAGTTTCAACTATATATATAGTTATATTTTTTGTTCTTCAAAAGATGGGAGGAGAAATAAGTCCCACTAGGCGTGCCAGAATTTGTAGACACAAATTTTAAAACATGAAGTGTTTCAACACAATTCAAAAATTTATGTTACAAATGTCCGCTGTTTAGTTTTTGGACTAAACAGTGTCGATTATTTGAATAGCAGGTTCTTATTTCCGATCTGTATTTCAGATCGTTAATTACACATTTTATACAAATGAAACATCTGATTAATGAAGAACAAAATAAACAACCAAAGACAATTTAAGAAAAATAAATATTTTATTGAAATTGTTATAGGCTTTGAACCCTCGAATATAAAATACAATTCTTGGGTTTGGAACCTTTTATCTATTCATCGCCATTAGTGTAGGCTATTGAGCTGTCTAAGCTTCTCTTCTTCTTTTTTGTAACGACTTCTTTAGCTCTCAATTTCTTTCTCTCTCTCTCTCTGATCTTTTCACTTCTGATTTTCTGATCCCTCCTCTTGTGTGATGATCCTCATCTTTATAAAAGGTCATCAGGTGATAGGAATGCCTCATCTTCAATTTGAATTTCAAATTGAATGATAGCGCCATTTGAATTTTGAATAATAGCGCTATCTGATTAATCATATATCTGATTAACTGGATTGATCTTTGGGGCTTCATCCTGTGTGGTGTCTTCGCTGTAGGCCCTACAGGTGTCATCTTTCATAGGCTCCACGTATCACTTGAGTATCTTGAATAACGTCGTTGAGATACGACGTTGTTTTATTTATACACTTCAACGGAGCAAGTTAATCATTTTGGGAAGTGATTGCCTACAACAATCTTATCGTAGGCTCTATGTGTGTCATTGACTGTATTTGAAATTTAAACATAAATTTGGTTGAAATTTATGTGCCAACAGTGTGTGTGTGTTACTTTTTAAAGGAAGTCTACCATAGATTCTTCTAATTTAATATGTATATATATGTAAATACCATTTAAGTAACTAACACCCAAAAAAAAAACAACAACAACAACAACAACAGAAAAAACCATCTAAAAAAAAAGGATGTAGCCTATAGGTATCATTCTATACGTTTGTGTTTTTTTTAGGTAAACTGAAACTGATATAAAAACTAAATAGAGTAATATGCGTTTGAGAACAACGCGTTTAACATATTTATAGCTAATTCTTCTAGCTTAAGCTAAGGACTATGCTAGACTCTACTCTTCTACCTCTAATTTAAGACTCCTCGTAGCGTTGAAACAAGTAAAAAACAAACAATATTAAAATATTATTGTGTTCACGTGCATGCACGACCATGGTATGTTCGACATATCTAAACCATCTACTTGGAGGAATTTGAGGGATATGAGGATGCTGAGCAAATCACAGCAATCTCATGTGGTGTTTTGGTAAAGGTTTTTTTTTTTTTTTTTTTGATAATTTGAGAATAATTTAAATACCAATTTTATGATCATGATACATATAACATTTAATTCTATTTTTTATTAATTACATAAATAAAAATAATAATATTATCATTTTTATTCTGAAATGTATATTTTATTTATTTATTTTTATTTTTTTACATCATTTATATTAATTTTCGTCCTTTGAATGTTATCAAAGCAAAAGTCAAATTATTGTTAATTTTTTTTTTCAAATTTTAAGAATGTCAGTATAATTTACCCTATAATTTACTTGGTATTTTTCATTACAAAAATTAAAATATATTAGTCAATGCTAATACCAACATATTGCTTTTTATCATTTTATTTTTATTAAAGAATCATAAAATATATTATGAGTCAAATTTCTTACAGCTATACTATTTGTTTCCCAATTATTTACACAAAAGTGGGGATTAGTATTTTGGGAAGTAGATCAAAAATTAGTTTTTTGGCTTTTTTATTTTTTATTTTTTGAAAAAATATGTAAAAAAAATAAAGAGGTGATGTGCCTAAAAAAAATAAAAAATTGACTTTTAACCAACTTGTCAAAATAGGCCAAAATGTGAACTCCACTAGGCCTTGTGAAAAATAGTTTATCTTTAATCTACTCTACACTAGTGATTCATCATTTTTTATCGCTTTTTTTTTTTTATCAATAAAAATTTCCATTAAGGTAAATCAAACGATACTTACAGAAGAGTCCATCTAACAAAAAAATTTACACCAGACAAAGTAAAAATCAGTACATTAAGCACAAAGGAGAAAGTTATTAAAAGATCTAGACGCACAGCTCATGCTCGTGCTCATATTGAGAAGTAGAAGCCGATCAGAAGAGTTTGGTAATAGAGCATGCTTGAGATAAAGCATAGGTTACAACCATAGAATCGGCGAGCTACAACCACGACACTGATGGACTCCAAGAAACATAACCAGAAAATCAAATATAAATCAAACAAAATAGAAAAAAAAAACCTGGATCTCAGTCCCAAACAACCAGATTCATGGAGGCAAGCTAGATCCGTGGAAGATCTAGTGGCAGTATGGTTGTGTCAGCTTTGGTATGAGGCAGAATAGGAGGGACATGGCAGATCCAATGTCGGTGGGAAGGGGAGAGGAGAAAACTAGTAAACTTCCACCAATTGGGAAAGAACACCTCATAGGGACAGAGAGGTTGGGAAGACTGAGCTCCCAAGACTTATTGAACCATATAGGCAAAAAAAATGGAAGAACAAATAGAAGAAATGAGGAAAGAGATGGCCAAAGATCGGAGCCTCCCTCCCCTTTCCCACGCTGCACTCCCAGGCGAAAAAAATATAAATTAACATTGTCTCTTAGCATCACATGTCCAACACATGCTCAACTTTTTCGATTCCTCTCGTTTCGAATCATGAAATTAAAAAATGTAACTTGATTCTCAATTTTTTACTTTTAGAATGCGCTTAAAGAACCCTACTTAGGACACTATTCCCAATTGTTTAAAAAAATTGTCTCATTTATAATATAATTAGAAATATTACATAAATAATATTAGATAATATTTTGAGATTATTCAAAAATTACTCCTAATATATCTATCTATATATATAAGAAGCACTCACCTGCTTGAGTTCATACTTCTTTTTCTTCTTTTTTTCTCCATTTTACCCTTCTATTATTCTTGATACTTCATTGTTATTTTAAGCCTTTTTGATAATTTGGTCACTTTCGTGGATTTCTTAGTAAATTTACATTTTCTTTATTTTAATGACTTTAGCCTAACATATGGCTCAATGATTACATTTGATAAAAATTATTTTATTATCCTTCCTACTTTGAGAATATTTCAATTCACCTTTATTTGTTTTGCCTAATGTAATTTTTTTTTGGAGGTCCTTTATAACATTTGGATACATTGGTTTTATAGAATTTATTGCTTGCTTTTTGCACTATAGGACATGTGATTTTGTAAAATATCAATAGTCAAAGTAAGTTTGAATTTCTCTCAAATTAAAATCTAACCTTGAGAGAATTTAAGAGATTTGTGAAATTTATCATATGTACCCTTTTTGATAAAGTAAATCAACCGAAACATTTTTTTTCGCATTCATTTTAAAAAAAAAAATAGACAAGTGTATTTTTAAAAATAGACTACTATTTTCTTAAGAGACAAACACAATAAAATAAAAAAATTACAATTATTGGATCAATCTTTTTTTTTTTAATGAATGATGTACACGAAGAGTCTTACAAAATGAACAGCTTAGATTACTAAAACGGGACTAGCTCCATGATCTCTTTAAGTTCTCTCAAGATTAGATTTGAAGATAAAATAAGCTAAAAGTAATTACATATTTTTATTCTATCATAAGAACGATTTCAATTATAGAAGTGTCAAAGTCATTTTTTAACTCGTTACAATGTAAATATATATATATATATATTGAGAATAATCTTTGGAGAGTTTATTTTGTGGTTTAGAAGCAATACTTTACACTACTTATTATTTGGCACTTATCAAATTATTTTCTAATATTCTAACAAGAAGTACTGAATCTTACAATTTAAACCAATAATATCAGGTACAGGCATCATGTGAACTTGCACCTAGACCACAACATAATTTTTCATGGTCTTTGTAATAGCAAGGACCAAAAGTATTGTAGAGTCCAAGTCTTTGTTTGATTTGATTTTTGAAGTCTGTTTTTAGAATGAAAAAAAAAATTGTAAAAAACTAAAATTTATTTTGGTGGTGAAAAAAAAATTAAAAACATTCATCATTTTCATATATTTTTATCTTTTTAAAAAGTAGAAATAAATTTTTAAAATTTCAAAATATCTTTCTGTTTCTTTTAGTTTGGTTGGTGAATTATTTTGTCTGGAGGGCACTTGGAAATTATGTAAGAAAATTGAGTTAATTGTAATTAGCTTAATAATGCAAAAGTTGAGTTTTTTTTTTTTTTTTTTTTCTTTTGGTAAATTACAAATATATCTTCTAAGGTGTGCTTCAAATACAACTTGTCCCTTATGGTTCAGAAAATTATATTACACCCTTGAAATTTTAAATTTCATAACAAATAATCCCTTAACATACTATAAATATTTATACATTCTTTTTTTCTTTTTTTGATTTTTTGTGATGAACATATTATACCATGAATGAGTGGATTTCAATCTAACCTTGTTGGTTACTCAATATTAATGATTGAGAATTTCATCATCATCTATGATAATTATTGTATACCAACTAAATTAGTTATAATCTAGCATGATTATTTATTAACATTGTTTCCATTTATAGGCCAACTGAATTTGTTATCAAAGGGCTTTAAATCACCCATTGTGGAATGAGCAATAATTTGACAAGGACACTCCTAAATTTAGGAAAGTGAGCTTATGGGCTTTCGGGTTAGAAACATAGAGCATACACAATGTTGTACCAATGGTGTATTAAATACAAATAGATTCATAAACAAGTCAGATAGCAGGACATGAAACATGCTGAACATACCATTTGAACATAATTACATAATAAACTAAAATGACAAAAAGAAAGCAAACCGAGCCACACTAGATAGTTTCTTTAAAATAGATTCGTTGCCTCACCAGTTGGGTGCTGGAGGTTGGTTTGACGTCTGTCTCCCAGGATACGATGGTTGAATCAACTACAACAAAGCACCTACTGCGTAGCTTCAGCGAACAGAACAAAAGCAACACTCTTTCACTAAGAAGAATAAAAAGCTGGAGGAAAATTTTCTGGTTTGCAAAGAGAGCAAATTTTCTAATGGTAAGAATGAAGGAGAAGGGGCTCATTTTATACATATGGAGGGAGATAAGAAGAGGCTCCAGCCATCAAGGCCCATCACAAATGCAGAAATCAATTCTGTATTAACTTGCAAAACTGATGAATTAAAAACCATCATGAATAGAAGAGTTATCAGCTATTATACACATGTATAATGTGTACTATTTTGCAACCCACATCTTTGGCTTGGCCCAAAAAGATTAAGATGGGTAGGCCAAGCCCAAGCCCCACACTCAATCCAATCCAGCAAACCTCAAGCCTCAAGCCTAAGCCCAAGATCCACGACCCACGGACCCGGTCTGGCCTGGGCAAGAGTGCGCACGCGTGCATGTGGTAATGTTTCCATAACCAACTTGGACCATAGTCTTAGCCCAAGTCCATCCTTGAAGCATCCATAACTCCCTTAATTCAAAAAATTTGGATACACCAAAGGGCTCACACCCTTAGGCAAAAAATGAGATTTTAATACCCATCAATGCTCTCCTCTACAATCAAGTGGGATAGAAGATTTCACATCTTTGCCAA
>JAPPVO010006656.1:0-12951 GCA_030407325.1 Camellia japonica | reverse complement strand
ACCAATCCGCCTCCCCAGCAGAGTCGCCAAATGTAAGAAAGGGTTCAAGAAAGGAGTTGGAATATTCGAAGATCTTCGAAGATCCTTGATGAGAGGCTTAGATTCTTCAATAGTCTCAACTTAGGAACACAAAAACAAAGGAGATGATGGAGATCAGAGATTGGGTGAAGAAGAAGGCAAAATGGCTAGAGAGAGAATAATGGCAAGGCTCTCCCATGGATCTCCCACTTTCACTCTCAAGGTTGATAATGGAGAAGGAAATTAGTTCTTTCCCAAGAGTTAAAATCTCCAAAATCCATCCCTTGTAAAGCTATGGGTGGGTGCTATTTATAGGCACATCATGATATAGGACGGAGCCCATGTGCAAGGCACATGGGAAGTATTCTCTCTAACCACTTTGTCCGAGGAGGTGACCTCTCCGAGGAGGTGATTTCTCCGAGGAGGTGACCTTTCCGAGGAGGTGATTTCTCCGAGGAGGTGACCTCTCCGAGGAAGTGAACTCTCCGAGGAGGTGAACTCTCCGAGGAGGTGATTTCTCCGAGGAGGTGACCTCTCCGAGGAGGTGAACTCTCCGAGGAGGTGATTTCTCCGAGGAGGTGACCTCTCCGAGGAGGTGATTTCTCCGAGGAGGTGACCTCTCCGAGGAAGTGAACTCTCCGAGGAGGTGATTTCTCCGAGGAGGTGACCTCTCCGAGGATGAGACCCCAAAGAGGAGATCAATCCCTCGGTGAACCCTTCTTCTTAGCCACACCTAACCAATGATCCCCAATCATCCCACAGGGTCAGGGGTAGTCCCAGAGGACGTCCTGCCGCATCAGGGTCAGGGGTAGTTCAAGAGAACGCCCTGCCGCAAAATATTGCCGAGTCTCAGGGACCCCCTAGATCGTGCCACCTCGACCCGGGTATAGGCTAGTTTAACCGAAGAGTGAATTTATCTCCACTCACCGTCCTCGGGATCGGGTCCTTTGTTCGAACTCCATTACGCCCATGGTTCTGGTACGTAGATCCCGGAAAGCTCCGAGCCCGCAAGTGTTCTGGGACTCATTAACGGAGCGACTTCTAGATTGCATTTGAATCCATTCGAAGCCAAGTGCTTCGGACCTCTAGGTTCGTAGATCCGAACCCTTTCGAGTCCGAGTGCCTCGGATCTCTAGGCTTGCTTAATACCCTTTCGAGTCCGGGCCCGAGTAAGTCTCTAGGTTCGTGGATCCGAACCCTTTCAAGGCTTAGAGCCATTCAGCCCGTTTGACGGCGATAAATCAAGGCCCACCAATCTTGGACTTGCGATAAATTCGGACCCACTAATCTTGGGCTATTGGGCCTAAATAATTTAGTGGGCTCAAATTAGCCCCTCTTACAAATTGAATTTACAAGATGAAACTCATTTAAATTTGTTTATAAATTTGGATTAATTTAAACAAGTTTTAAATAGGTGTAATTGACATCACGATTTGGGATTGAATTTATCACCTCTACCTGCATTTAGGATAAATTGATGTATACCTTTTTAAATTCTAGATATTTTGTGAATAAAAATTGTGGGTTCACAGTCATTTTCCAAGAGAAGAACTTTTCAAAGTTTGACCTGGTTTGGAAAGTTGAAAGTTGTGAAAGCTATATTAAAAAAAAAAAAAAACACTCATCTCTCAACTGTCAAATATATTTAAATTATTTTATCTTATAAATTATATATAAAAATTATTGTAAACAGTCTAACACAAATTCTTTTATTACAAACTTACAAACAATCCAGTAAATTGATCAAACAAAATCATATACCTTTGTGAGAGGTGTTGTAAATGGAAGGTGAGTAACTTTTTTCACAACTTGTTATATAGTAGTATCCATTAACCGAAAATCAATAGTATGTTAAAATTCTACAGATCAAGTTGGGTGGGCCAGGCTGGGCCGGGCAGGAGCTGGCCCAACCAATCCAAGCCTGCTATAGTCGAACTTGATTCCAGAACAAAAGCAAACAGAAAGGACATGAGCCGACAAAAGCTGACAGAAAGAATAGAACAAAACCTCCCTCATCTCCATTATCGCGAGTCCGGATCGTCTGCCGCATCTCCTGCGGCGGTCCAAACCGATGTCGTTTTGAACTTTTTTTTTTTATAAATAAAATCGTAGAGAGTGAGAGAGAGAGAGAGAGAGAGAGAGGCCTCGCTCTTGAAAAGTAAAAGCTCAAATAACAGATATGGATTCAGCTTCAGTTTTGGCATCACAAATTACTGCCAAATTGAATCTGAATTCCCACCCAGAAGGTGGATTTTACTCAGAATCCTTCAGAGATTCTTCCATCATTCTCCACACTTCTTAGCTTCTCTCCCAATGTAAGTCCCTTTCCATTTTCCACATCTTTTGGATCTGATTTGGGTCTCTCTTCAATCCCTTTTGAATCGTAGAGCACCTCACGAACGGATGAACAAAGAGACGAAGTCACCGTTGACGATCAGACAGCTAGGCGACGGCGACGGTGAGGCAACGGCGACGACGGCGGAGACACACCTGAAATCCAAATATAAAAATATGAAAAAAAATTGAATCAATTTCCGTGGAAAGTAAACAACAAAACATGGAACTTCAATTTTCAATTGTAGAAAAGAAAAGAAAAAAATTGATCCCGAGTTTGGTTAGCTTCAGCATTTTTGGTTCTTGAGAATCATAGAAAATATAAAGAAAGATGGGTTTTTTTGGGTTTGTAGAAACAATCAAAGAGGAGAGAGAAAATCAATTCTTTGTTCCTTGTTTCTTCTTCTTCTTCTCCTTTGTTCCTTCCTTCTTCTCGGTTGCTTCTGGTGTTTTTTTTTTTTTTTTGGTGGGGGGGGGGGAAGTTTGGCCCCAAATCCAATCTTCACCACTGTGTTCATCATCTTAAATCAATATTACAGTCCCTCTTTGATTTCTCCTTTGGTTTGTTCATCTCCATCATTAAGCAACAAAGCCAACACAACCTCCCTTTCTCCTCTCTGTTTGTTAGCTTCACAGATTCCTTCTTCTCCTCTCTTCTCTTGCCTCTGTGTTTTTAGGGTTGGGTTCTCAAACATTTGAGGAGAAAAGAAAGGGACAAAAAAAAAAAAGGTCGTTTTGGACTGCGGCAGGAAACCGTGGCAGACGATCCGGACTCCATTATCGCCTTACCAACCTAATCAACACACACAGTCTGTATACAACAAACACAACCCCAATATTCTCTCTCTCTTCACCAGCTTCTCATCTCTCTCCCCCAATCCATCAAAGGCCTAACTCTGTCAATCATGGCCTACAATCATAGAAAGTTATCCTTCGATTCACCCAGTGCAGGCATACCACCAATCTGTTCACAATTTTATTGCGACCCATCACAAAACAAGAATGGTACCTGCCCAGACATATGCATACCTATGTGTCGCTCCATCTGTCGTTACTCTCTATCACCACCACCACCACCAGACCCTCCATCCCCCACACTTTCTTGCTCTCCAAACAACCCCAAAAAATTCCCTCTCAAATCCATCATCCCTCTTTCCATTCTCGCTGCCATTTTCCTCCTTCTCTGTTTCCACATAATCTACAAACACTACAAGAATAGGCAAAGAAACCGAACAATATCATCATCATCACCACCACCACCACAACAAGAAGAGACCTATTATGATTTTCTTGATCGTGGACCAGTGTTGGATCATCCGATTTGGTACATCCGAACCATTGGTTTGAACCCATCGATCATCCATTCAATTCCAGTTTGTAAGTATAACAGAGTCGATGGAATTGTTGAAGGAACAGAGTGCTCTGTTTGCTTGAATAAGTTTCAAGAAAATGAGACTCTTAGATTATTGCCCAAATGTAACCATGCTTTTCACATACACTGTATTGATATCTGGCTCAGATCACACATCAATTGTCCCCTTTGTCGAGCCGGTATTGTCATTAACCCGGCCAGATTGCCAACACCATCGCCGGAGCAGAGTGTTCAGAATTCGATTGTTTGGAAGGAAACTGTAATAACCCTCACCACTGATTACTGATTAAGCACTGATTATGATTGATAATTGAATTGATTGAAATACTAAACTGACTGACTGAGATCCGAGACTGATTGATTGACTGTAACTGTTTAAATGCATTTTCTATCTGTCGATTGTTAATTGATCTGTTCATGTTCTGTAATTTAAACTGCAAATTGAAGGCCTTATCGGCGGCCGAATCGGAAATGGATCAATGCTTTTTTTAATCATTGGAATTTATGTGAATTGATGGTATATTTAATTGAAAATTGATTCGGTATGATTAAATTAGATTAAAATAAATTAAATCAAAGAGTTGCCTTATTTACGGAATTGCCATGTTAGTGGGCCCTGTATTATAACATTTTTGAGCCTCATTAAGCATTCAACAAAACTTTTCATCAACTCATTTTGAGAGCTCAAAACCGACTCTAGAGAGAGAGAGAGAGAGAGACCTATAAGAGTGATTTCATCTTGATTTCATTGTGAGTTGGCTTGAATCTTGGAAGAATTGAAGAGTGATAGCAACATTGAACTCCTAGACTCATAATTGGAGACTTAAGGTAGAGTAATTGCCTTCTTACTCTTTCATTCAAGCTAGTCCTTGCATGTTCCATGTTAATTGAAGAGTTGAGTCTAGAAATGGTTTAAATGTTGAATTGTAGCTCTAATCTTGCATGCATGTGTATATTGAAGAGTTTTAGAGTGTTTTCATGGCAAAATGTTGCATGCATGCTCTTGATTATGTTTAAGTCCATGATTTCATCTTGTCTTGATAAGAAGTGGCTCTTAGAGCATGATTTGAAGCTTGGAAGCTAGCTAATTGCATGTCATGTTTGTATCATGTTCATGAAATTTGATTTGAAATGGGTTTGAAAAGGAGTTTGATTGAAACACCCTTGGGCTTTGATTTCTCAAATTGACTTTCGAATCATGTCATTCTATGTGTTTACAAATGTTTTCCATAAATTTGGCCCAAGAGGATCGAATTTGGTATTTGAAACTTGAGTTTTGAACTTGGAGTTCGAATCTGGATTTTTCCAGATTTTGGTCGTCCGCTCGAGCGGGGGAAGTGCCGCTCGAGCGGGGAAATCGAGCTCCCAGCATCTTGCACTGTTTTACAGTCCGCTCGAGTGGAGGAATGTCCGCTCGAGCGGAGGATTGGGTGACACGCTCGAGCGGGCATCGAGCGTAAATTTCGCCCATCCAGTACTTTTTGGTCCGCTCGAGCGGGGAAGTTGACGCTCGAGCGGGGACCTTTATTGCATGTCCGCTCGAGCGGAGTTAGTCACGCTCGAGCGGGACCCCTGTTTTTTTAAAATTCTGAAACTGTCTTCTGAATGCATCCTTGCATCCTCATTCCATTCTAGGCATTCTTAGGCCTAGTTTAAGACATCTTAATGAGGATATAGATGTAGAACACACCAAGGCAAATTAGGGACTAAGTTATTATCTTTCCCAACTGTGTAGCTTAGTGTGTGTTCAATCTGTTAACTGTGTAGGGTTGGCCTTCTGAGGAGACGCTCTAGCTCATCTGTAGCCCAGAACTCTGTGAGTAACAATGTTGTAAAGATGTGTTCAATTATGATTATTTTATGAACGACCAACTGAACTGTTTCTGAAGGAAATACTGTCTACTGAATGAACTGAATGTCTTAATTATGGACTGTATTCGTGGCATCCATAGCAACTTACTGTTACAGTACTATACTGCTACTGTCATAGATATCTCTGTCAGTTCTTATCTTGGAACTTCTGTTTACTGTTATGCTGGCCATCATTCACTGTTTGATCTGTTAGGCCAGAGGTCATTCTGTATTTCTGATATGGAACAAAGTGTTGTACGGAACTAAGTGCTACAGTGTGAGCCACCTCTAGAATCTGTGCGAGAAACTGTAGACGTCCCCGAACGCATCCCGGGGAAAGGGAGTGCGAGTCCTCCCCGTTCTGGTTCAATATTGGGTCACTACAGTTCGAAGGACTCAAATGTCACGGTTCTCAATCTTGAACCAAAGAGTCCAAATCCGGCAAATCGTTTTGAAAACAGATTTTTTGAAAGAAGTGCCAAACATGGACTGTTTCGCCAGATACAGGGTCGCCACCTAAATATTTTATTTTTGGAAAATTTAGAAAACCCTGACTCGGTGCCAAAGGCCACGTGTCCGTCATCACCAAAGTTGCGTCGGCTCGGGAACTTGGGTACGATTGGGGAAGGTCACTTCGTGAGCACCCCCGCTCGCCCGGTCAAAGACCGGCCTCTACTAACCATGATATCTTATTTTGGAAACATTGTGAGTTCTTGTTCCGGTTATTAGCCTAGATTACTATGTGATGCGCACAACATACAAGTATAGACTGAGTCGCCTGAATTGGAACAAAACACTTCATGTTTGTTTGTTTGAAAATGGTTTGATGGTGCTACCCGCAGGTAGGCTAAGACGTGGATTTGCCACCCTCAGGTGGGCTTAGAAAACAATGGTTTTGCCACTATCTAGTGGGCTTAAAACAAACAATCAATGCATTGTCCCAATTCAAATAACTCAACCTCCACCCACGGGCATTCAAGGCAGTTATATCACATAAGCACATAGCCTCATGGTAAGTATGCTATTCATGGCAGTCACTCACACGCATGCAAGGATGCTAAAGCATGAAACTCACCGAGTACTCCAAGCCAAAACAGAAACTGATTAGAAATCATGCATGATCCTAATTATACAGAAATGCCTAATGCAACACATGCAATAATGCAACTATAGCAGGCTCGGCTATTCTAAACATGGCATATGGAATGCTACAGCTAACACGTATTCAATTTGGAATTGAAATACAAATGCAGTTTGTATGATGCGCCGAGCCCGGTGCGTGCAAAACAGATGAATGATGCGAACATGCTGTCATACTGTATGCTAATTGAAATATGCCCTAATCTAACCATCATAAGCAGGTAAATAAAAGGGAGAAAGACGTGGGGTTGGAAGACATACATCACACTCACCCACACTTATTACAATCATGCCCTCGCGCAGAGGGTCCGAATAAATATACAGTCCCGAATGAAAGAATAACACAGTCCAAATAATACAGTCCACATAATATACAAATTCCTAATTAATTAACAAATTAACTAAGAAAAACTGTAAACTGGCATGCAAGCCAGGGGCTGCCTTGATTCTGATGAATGCTGCATGTTTGGGCTGCTTTGCGCGGAAATCCACCGGGATGTCCCAATTAGCCTCTGTTTGCAATGTTTCTCGAAATGCGTGTCAGACTCTGAAAAGTTGCTGATTCTCCATTTTGCTGCAACAGAGAGCAGGAAAGGGGCATAGCAATGTATTTCACAAATATATGCATGCCTCGATCCTCGTGCCACCAATCATGCATATCGATGCATGATGGCTGAGGAGCCGATTTGCACAACTCAATATAGGATGAATGCACATGAATGCTACAACAAAACCTAACTCCATCATGGATAATCCGGAGTGTCGGTGACTTGGGAATTGAGACCCGTTCCGTCGCTCGGAGTATGAAACGTGCCTCGTTTCCCGTGCCCGGACTAACTCTTATCCCGAACACGATGCGATATGCATGATATGCATGAAATGTAGCTAATATGCAACCCTAACATACACAATGTCATGGAATGGCATAAACGCTATACGAGGTAATATACAACCGGGCATACACAATGCTATAGATGAAATGGCATACGCAATGCAATAATGGGCTTACACCAACATGAGAGAGCCTCAGCCACACTCACATAGGAGGCCATCAGATGAAAACAAGACACCTCGAAGTGCGTGCCCGCGGGCACGCAAACCGAGAACGGACCCTCAGGCACCGAAATGCCACTCTAATGAGACATAACAAAGACATGGAATATGATATGCAAACATGCAAAAATGGGCTTACACCAACATGAGAGAGCCTCAGCCACACTCACATAGGAGGCCATCAGATGAAAACAAGACACCTCGAAGTGTGTGCCCGCGGGCACGCAAACCGAGAACGAACCCTCAGGCACCGAAATGCCACTCTAATGAGACATAACAAAGACATGGAATATGATATGCAAACATGCAAAATCAGTGGCAAAATGAGGGGCGAAACAGCCCCGAAATGAGGCGAAATAATACCCGATGTATGAAATGATCCCGAAACATGGATTTTCAATGCATAAAATGGCCTACAGCCATACCATACATGCATAATTGATACATGACATGAAAAGGCAGAAGCAAGGTAGCCCCAAAAATCACATTTTTACAGTACAAAACAAGGCCAAACAGCAATCACAAGTAGGGCTAAGATGGCATACAAAAATGGCTCCGCAAGGGGAGGTCATGAAGCAAGTGGTAGATGCAAAGCCCAAATGGAAAAATACCCTTCTACAACACTGAATAGGGACTAAAAATATGAACATTTACAGTAGATGACAAACCTCAAATCAGTATGCAAACATGCTTAAAAAGCAATGCAAGATTAAGGCCACAAGAGGGTATAACATGAAGTAGACCAAATATACATCAAATGGCAAAAGACCCTTAATGAAATATGCAAAGAAGGTCAAAATATTGTCACTTTAAGTTCTGATCATGGTCGAAAACAGAAGCTAGATAAGCCTAAAAAAGCATGCAAAAATGGGGGCCAAAGAGGGGTATAATGGTAAGTATAACATGGAGGCCCCCAACAGTGTTGATCCCTTCTACAATGTTGTAGAGGGGCTCAAAATAAGCCAACTTACAGTTTATATCATGCTCGAAAACAGATCACACATAGGCTAGAAATACCATGCAAAATAATGGCATACAAAGAGGTATTGAAGCAAGTACCAAATGGGGGGCTCAAACAGGGTTGAGCCCTTAAGAAAACATGAAGAATGGATCAAAAAAATGACCCTTTTAGTTAGGGTCGGAGCCCAAAACAGCAAGAAAATAGGCTAGAAGAATGGTGCAAAAAAGTGCTACAAAAGAGGGAAAGATGAACTTACCCTTGAAGACCAAACTTTTGCTTCCTTTTGGCTTGAGAAATGGTGCCTGTTAGCTGCTGGAAAGTCCTCCAAACTGCTGGAAATGGAGTGGTGGTGGTGGTGCTTGGTGGTAGTGAAGAAATGGAGCCAAAACTTGAGAAAATGAGAGAGATATGTAGAGATATGTATCTAGGTGCTCAAAGCAAGTTTTTCCACACTTGGGGGAGAGCTAGAGCTGCTGTTGTGTAAGCAAGAATGGTTGAGCAATGGAGGGAAAGTGTGTAGGGTTATGGGATTAAGTTCCCCCTCCTACAAAAAGTCCCCCGAAATCAGATATTTTGGGGGAAAAAGCTATACAGCTGCAAGGCACACCTCCCAAGGATCATGGCCGGCCACCTATTTTTGTTGCAGGTGGCCGGCCGGCCACCCCCTATGGCCGGCCGGCCAAGGGTCAAAAGGCTCAAGAAGATTTTCTGGCCGGCCACCAGAGAAAGGTGTCCTCCCAGGTCTCCTCATCACAACCCTGTGGTTTAAAATTGGCAACTCTAAAACAGGAGAGAGAATAGGCCACTTTTAGAAGGGGTTCAAAAGGTTCAAGTTGAGTTACTGGCCGGCCATGTGATATTAGGGTCCTCCCATGTGTGTACAACACAAATATGTGGTTTGGGCTTGAAGAAAATGCTCATCGGGTGGTCAACATTGGCTCGGAAGTGAGAAAAACGAGCGTCGGAGGGCGCCGGGGGAACATAACTGGTTGCTGGGACAATTGCTGGCCTCCCACCCTGCAGTGATCTTCCTGGTGATAAAACAGAGGTACCTGCCAAAGATGAACGAAAACCGATGCAAAACGAATGCTCGGGGGCCAAAACACACAGTTCGGGGTCCCGAAAATAGGCTGTTAAGCACCGAAAGTGGCATTCGACCACGAAGTGGGTCTCTCAGACCTCAGTGTCCCTAAAAAGGGAGTAAATAAGATGCATGCCAAAAATTGGAGGAATCGGAGATGGTTAGACGGTCCCGAACCGAGGCACACAGCCTGACGGCTCCGAAAACCGGGAACCGGGCTCTGATACGGGCAAAATGGCCTACGGCCACGAAATGTAGCCCACGGCCACTGAGAGATGGTCTACGGGACCTCTCCCTCCCTTTAGGAAAAGAAACAGAGAAAACCGAGTCTGGTTCGCAAACCGAGACAAGGTACAGAAGAGGGTTCGGAAGTCCGGAGGCAGGGCTCACGGCCGTGACTCTGAGACTTCTGAACAAGCAAAATATGCAACATCACCGAGCGCTCAATCAGTGACGTCTGAGTCTTAAGGTCGGTAAAAAATGGGGTGTCTACAGTTGCCCCTCTTTGACAGAACTCGGAAGTCACAAGTGACGGGAGTGAATGTCAAAGCCCAGAGACGACCCATTTTTGACAAGGCCGAAGACTTAGACAATCATACAAGATGAAAAGAGGTGTGTGCCCGCAGGCAGGGGGCAAAATGCAAAGCGATATGCATGGAGCCAGATGTAACTTAATGATCATGCAAGTGCAGCAAGCTGTAATGAAGCAAGTATTCGCAAATAGATGCAACAGTTTTAAGCAAGAATGCAAAGCAACAACTACATTTCATGCAGTTAGGAATGCGGAGAATTATTCAATTCTCGTCGCGTCTCACACGGAGAAGATACGATACCTGCGCGATTCGTCTGGTCGCACCAGCCTCAAATGAATCGTACATACAATATCATGCTTGCAAAAAAGAGAAATTCAGCAAGAACAATATGCTAACAACATATATTCAATGTGATTCCTGTGATTTCGAAAGTTTGACACACGCAGCGTCGGCGAGTAAATGTATCGCAATGCGAGAAAGGGACGTGCGTGACAACGCATACTCAAGCACAGAGGTATGATACACCAAGAAAACATGCATGACAATGCAAAATGCTCATGAGAATGCAAGTTATGCGCACAACAATGCAAAACGAGCATAAATCAGGGTGCCCGTTTGTTGCGAAACAACGAGTAAGGAAACGCGCATTTCGGTGAAGGCGACTCGACTGCGGCCTCTTCACCTCCCGGAGAGGTTACAACATGCTTAAAAAGGATACACTCTGATTTTGATGAGTAATGATGAGACACATGTCAGAAATTGCAGCTGAAGTTCCGGCGGAGCAATTTCGCGCCAGAAAGTACACTTTTCTTGAACTTTTTCAGATCCCGGGAACTCCAATCTTCCTCAAAATTTGCAGGGAGCTAGGTGGGCATGTGGGAGACATGGCCGGCCAGCTGGTTGCCCAAGGGGAGGCTGCCGGCCATCTTTCAAAAAGCAAATGGCCGGCCAGCTAGAAAAGGTGGCCGGCTGGCCACCTGCCCAAATCCGGGGGCAACTTTGTCTTTTCACCTCATTTTCTTTATATTCTCTCATCCATTCACTTCGAGCTCACACCCACAGCTGCGAAATCTTCTCCTCTTGCCTCCCAAACCATTTTCTCCTTCAAATCTGCACTTTATACGCGCTTTTCAGCCTCCACGCAAGTTGTTTTCGTAAAAACATTCGATTTTAAGCACTTTGGACCGATTAAATTTTGATTTCGGGCTTCTTTTCTCATTTTCACCACTTGAGGTAAGTTTGTCTAAATATTTGGAAGATTTTCTCGGGAGTTGACTTTTGTTGACTTTTCCAATTTTGGCTCATTTTTGCTCATTTTTGCTCCTTTTTCAGATTTTTCGAAATGGCGGGTAATTTCCCTCATGGTGGAGGTCCTCCAAGTGCCGGGGATGATTTCGATAAGCGTCATGCTCCCCCCGAGGGTCGCCCCTTTATTCCTGAGAGATACGCCCCGTCGGTGCACATTCTTCCACGGGCCATTTTTCGTCATTTTACTGACTTCAATGATCGGGCACCCGGAGATCTACTTCTACGAGAGCCGGAGCATCACCTCTCTTACGAGGCACGAGAGGTATTTTACTTCATTTTCTGTATTTTTCATGCATTTCATACCTTTGCCATGCTTGAACACACAGTTTAGCCTATGACATAGTACTTTGCTTGCATCCTGAACATGTGGTTTAAACACTTGAATTTCTGAACACTAGGCTCATCGATTGATTGTGAACGCACGGTGCACATTAGTTAAGAATTGAACACACGGCTCAAACACTGATTTGCTGAACACACAGCCCGAATTTGAAGGTGAACACACAGCACACACTGACTAAGAGTAGAACACACAGTCCCAAACTCTGATTTTCTGAACACACAGTTCTAGTTAATGGTGAACACACAGCCCACACTGATTGAGAGTAGAACGCGCAGTCCCAAACTCTGATTTTCTGAACACACAGTTCAAGTTGACGGTGAACACACAGCCCACACTGATTGAGAGTAGAACACGCAGTCCTAACTCTGATTGTCTAAACACACAGTTCTAGTTGATGGTGAACACACAGCCCACACTGATTGAGAGTAGAACACGCAGCCCTAACTCTGATTTTCTGAACACACAGTCTAGACATAAAGCGAACACGCAGCCCACTGATTAAGATTTGAACACGCAGCCCAAAACACTGATTTTCTGAACACACAGCCCAGATATAAAGCGAACACGCAGCCCAAAACACTGATTTTCTGAACACACAGCCCAGACATAAAGCGAACACGCAGCCCACTGATTAAGATTTGAACACACATCCCAAAACACTGATTTTCTGAACACACAGCCCAGACATAAAGCGAACACGCAGCCCACTGATTAAGATTTGAACACGCAGCCCAAAAATACTGATTTTCTGAACACACAGCCCAGACATAAAGCGAACACGCAGCCCACTGATTAGATTGAACACGCAGCCCAAAACACTGATTTTCTGAACACACAGCCCAGGTTGATGGTGAACACACAACCACACTGATTGAGAGTAGAACACGCAGTCCCAAACTCTGATTTTCTGAACACACAGTCCAAGTTGATGGTGAATACACAGCCCACACTGATTGA
>JAPPVO010006654.1:0-23895 GCA_030407325.1 Camellia japonica | reverse complement strand
AGGAATTTTGGGATTGAATTTTATAAAAATACAGGAGATTAAATTATTATTTGTGGATTGGGATGACCTAAATAAGTGCACTTTTTGTCTTTTTACGAAAAGATGTGCAGAAAAGTAGAGAGGTGATGTGATGGAAAAAAGATAAAAAGATGGATTATTTTGTGTATGCCAAACTTGGCCTTAGATAGGAAGATGAATTAGAAAAAGAAATAACGAGTGTTTTATCAGGACCCTTCTAAAGCACAAAAATTAAAAATCTCAGAGACACAAAACAACATAAAATCTATATAATTCACCATTAACTAGAGCTACATCCACCGCAGATGCAGTTCCAGTATGATCATAAAGGTTACAAGTGATACAGAGCCCCTCCAAACTTCATATGAATAGAATTATGGGAACAATTAAGAACCACACTACCAACAATACATATAAGGACATATGCATATATATATACTATTATATAAAGCAAAGGCAGGTAGCCTAACTATAAGTTTTATCGACAGTTTAAAAAAATCGCCACAAAAAAGTCACTAATTTTTAACTTTTAGAGACATTTTAAAAAATTTGTCATAGAAAAACATCACTAATTGTAAGTTTTAGCAACAATTTATAAAAATCATTGGCAAAAAAGGTCACTAATTATCAATTTTTAGCGACATGTGTAAAAAATCGACACAAAAAATTATTTTTAACGAATATTAGGATTTATTTTTAATAGGATTTGATGAGAATTAAATCCAATTATTATGACCTATTTTTAGTTTACCTAGAACATTATGGGAACAATTAAGAACCACACTACCAATAATACATACAAGGACATATGCATATACTACTATGAAGTATGAGTGCTTCGAAAAACATGTCGTACCCGTACTGACTACTTACAGGCGTATGATACCTCATATGGTACTTCTACATACGTATCGGGTACACGAAACACGTACTCAAATTTTTTCTTCTTAATTTTTGACGTACACAGACGTGCCTAATATATACCCAAACCGTGCCGTACCTCAGTTGAAATAATATTTTCTTCTAGTACAGAGATAAAACTCCTTTCACTATACTTTCTTTTTATTTTTTGTTTTATGCTTAGTATGATTTTAAAATTAAACTATGATTTGTGAGTTATTCAATATATTAATATTTAATTAATTTTTACATTATCTAAATTCAAAATAAATTTTTTTTTACAAGCATACCAAGCTGTACTTGTGCCCTATTTTTTTAAAATTTTACAGTATCGATGTACCCATATCATATCAATACTCGTACCTATACCCGTGCTTCATTATACATATATACTATCAATGATGGATCTAGGGGGGCAAAGGGCTGCCGCACCCCTAAAAATTTGAAAAATATCATACATTATATTAAAATTTTAAAAATTACTTCAAATTATAGGAGTTCACACCCCCAAATTTTTTGTAGATAATTTCAAAATTATATAGAGTAGCCCCCAATTTTTTAAACTGAGTAGCCCCAAAGACATAATCCTGGATCCATGATACTATTATATAAAGCAAAGACGGGTAGCTTTTGCTTCTCTTCATGCCACATATTTAAAAAATAATTAAATAAATAAAATAGATAGTGAAGTGCACAAGACTCAAATCAAAACCTTAGGTCCGAGAAATAATTACCACTTGAGCAAGACACATACTGCCCTAACATAACAATTCAAATCATTGGGAAAATTTAGGGATAACGTTGTAGGGGTGTTAAAGCATTTTCATATATATATATATACATATATACATATTGGACAAAAGATAAAGAGAGTAGCCAGTAGCTGAAATTGTTTAACGAGTATGAAATCTGTTAGAAACAAGCATAAAGACTTGGACCCACAAAAATTAAGCAATCATAGTGATGAAAACTGATAGAATTTAGTTGGGTAATACTAATACAGTGTGTAAAGAGCTGAAAGTGAAGGGACTCACATGTCTTTAACGGCAAAGGTGAGGCCTTTTAAGGGAAGTTCATGCGATGAAGAAGAGGTTGCTTCTAGTGTGAATTTCTCCATGAAAGCTCCATTATCCGCCTCCATCGCCATTCTCTCTCTCTCTCTCTCTCTCTCTCTCTCTCAGAGTCTCAGCTTTGGTCTCAAATCAAATGTAAGCTTCTGAAGAAGTGATATTTACCAAGAAAACATTTTACTGTGAGAGTGAGAGACGATGTCGTTTCTTTGGCGTTATGGGGTTCATGGAATCATGGTATGGTATGGTATGGTATGGTATGGTGGCAAAAGCAAAGTGGCCTTGGCAAAATCATTAATCAATCCTCAATTTCTACAAGGGAGATTGATTGGATAAAAATCTTATCATTTGGATGAGTAAAGGCCTACCGTGTGTTTTTTCTTCTAATCTATAATTTAGCACTTGACCGAATCGATTGATTGATTTGAAAATCATTCTCATCGTTTATTAATAAGGTCCGTCTATAGATTAATTTTAAAACTTTATATTGATAAAATTTTAAAATAGAGGAAGCACGCCTCAAGTTTTCGCAACATGTTTGCATCCGTTGGATAAAAATTTTAAAAAATAATAAATAAATATATCTTTCGTTCACATTTTTTTTGGGTGCTCTTTTTAAGTTTTTATTCAAATTTATAATTAAAATACAACTTAAATACATGTGCTTGAAATGTTTATTTGTTGTGTTTCTATTTTCTTTAATTTTGTATTTTTCATATTTTCTAAATAAAAATATTAAAAGAAGAAAATAATTTTTTCAAAATAACTTTTTAAATATTCCATAAGCACTGAGTTATTTTTCAAAAAAATTAACAACTATTTTGAAGAACAACTTGCCAAACAAAGTAGTGCTCTAAAAAATAAAAATAAAAATAAAAATAAAAAACAAAAGACAAACACAACCCAACAAACATTACACAGTTTATCCTTAATTCTGTCCAATAATCTGGAGGCATTTCCCAAAATAAGCCTAACAACTAACCTATTTCCCAAACTAAGCCTAGTTTGGTCGAAATTCCCAAAATAAGCTGAAGCGTTATTCCAAATCACGCTTTCACCATATTTCTGGGCCAGACGAGGAAAATTGATAAAATCATAAAAGCGTGGTTACAAACCACGTTTTTAATTAAAAAAACGTATTTTGTAACCACGCTTTTAAGGAAATCTATTTTGTAAAGAAAGCGTGGTTAGGAAGCATGCTTTTAAAGAAAACTGTTTTGTAAATAAAGCGGGGTTAGGAACTACGCTTTTAATGAAAATTTGATTTTAAACGAAAGCGTGGTTCGTAACCATGCTTTTAAAAGTTATATAAAATGGCCTACCCCCCTCATTTACAACCACACTTTGTATACTTCGTTTTTTTTTTCCCCCCACCCACGATTTGGTCTCACTCTCTCGCTGCATGCTCTCACTCTCTCTCTCCGTGGGTTCTCTGCTCTCTCTCTCTCTCTCTCTGGGTCGCTCTCTGCTCTCTCTCTCTCCCTGGCAAGAATGTCTATCTCTCTCTCTCTCTCTCCGTGGGTATGACCTCTTATTTTTTCCATATAGTGAGTAGTCTTGTCAAAGTCGGCGCAATGATACATCCAACATTTCTCAATGATGCAGTGATGCAGTGACTTTAACAGACGTAATAAATTGCATACTTTGTTTTTTCCTCAGATGCTATGTGACTTTGTACAACGATGCAATGATGCATGTGACTTTGTGCAGTGATGCATGTGACTTTGTGCAGTGATGCAGTGACACATGTGACTTTTTGACTTTGTAAATTATATACTTTGTGGCTTTTTTCCTCACATGCAGTGATGCATGTGACTTTGTGCAGCGTGACTTAGATGCTTTGTTTTTTCCTCACATTTCAGAACTCATCTAAGTCACATTAATACGACCACATGGCAATAGTGTTGACAAACAACTATATAAAGGACTGAAGGAGTGATGGTAAACACACAACCTTTCCACTCAGTTCGCCCTAGGAAACTATCGTTCATCTATTGAGAAAAATCAAATAGAGTATAGATTCACGGTAGGGGGTAGGAATCGCAGAGGTGAGAGTTCACAACGAGGAAGAGGAACGGGAAGGGGACTCGCAGGGGGTAGGAACTTCGAAAGAGGTGAGAGTTCATGCCGAGGAAGAGGAATGGGAAGGGTAAGTGGCGATGCTGAAGATGAAACACCATTTGCTTTGTTAGATGCCTCTTGTGCTTATCATGATAGGTTTGGGAAGCGACATTTTGTCATGCTCAAGTATTATCGAGATCCACGTGGCTTCGTGGAGGATCCATCTAATAATCAAACAGGATATGGTTTAGCAGACACTAGACTTCTGAAGTGGCCCGTACTACTTATAGAGCGAGTACAAATAGAAAGATTATGTCGGGAAAATCAACTGAAGGTGCCGAAAGCACGTTCAGTAGAGATCCAAAAGGAAGATCCAGATAATGTTGATCGACTATGTGAAAGACTTCGACGTGAGATTTCTCAAATGCGCCGTAGGTCAGCCCGCGATATGAAACTATCTATACTTAAGTCGAATGCCAAGAAGAACAGAACAATACCAAATGCTGCGGCTATGAAGGCTATCAAAGACGATCCTGCACCTCTCTCTGACCATGAGCTCTCTGATTGTTCGGACTCTGAGATTGCCGATTTAAGCGAGGATTAGGCGTCTGTCTGTCTACTAAATTATATTAAGTTATCCATAATTATGTGTTGTGTGTGTTAAAATAACTCTTTCGACAATGAGTTTGTGAAAGGTTTGTCTAATATTTGTCTATGTAACTGTTAAGTATTGTATTCGTCGCTTTATTTTATGTGTTGTGTTATGTTGAATGTTTCCACAAATTATTTTTGTGGGATACTTATGTTTGAACTACCTATGTCGTTCTAAAGTGTTATAAGTGTTATAGTCATACATTTATTTTGTTTTCCTGTTCGTAGTAGTAATTTAGCAAATTAGATACTTTGTATATGCTGTGTGAAGTTTTATTTAAATATTTATTGGCAACAAATATTTAAGGGAACAATATGTTAGACTTATTTATTTTGATGATTTATTTAATTATGTTTTAATTTATTTGAAAGAGAAAAATAGAATCCAAAATTTATTTTGATGATTTATTTAATTTTAATTTATTTGAAATAGAAAAATAGAATCCAAAATTTCTTTTGATGATTTATTTAATTATGTTTTAATAGAATCCAAAATTTATTTTGATGATTTATTTAAATTATGTTTTAATTTATTTGAAAGAGAAAAATAGAATCAAAATTTATTTTGTCCCATTATTTCTCACCTAAACTTTTATCCTAAATATTGTTTGAATATATTTAATATTTGCATAAATCAGGAGTTCATTTCAATCCAAAAATAATGCCCAAACTAGAGGTTCAAATAGCCCAGCACAACACAGCAATAGGCCAAAAAAGTTCAAGTGGAAGATATTCAAATTAGTAATGATGGAGTGGAAGATATTCAATTAGTAATGATGGAGTATGTAACAACTCGAAAACTTAAGTTGTCCCTTAAATTTTATACTAATATTATGGTTGTATGTGATAATATATTATTAAATAAATAATAATAAATACAGAATTTAATTTGACATTGGATTACCAAATATGGGATTAATTAGGGATTATTATTTGGGGCCAAATTAATAGAAATATGAATTATAATACTAGTTGGGCCAAATTAAAGTTAAAAATAGTAAATAAATAATATAAAAGTCAGAGTAAATAAATAATATAATAATAATAATGGGTGTGGTAGTAAAATAAATAATTAATTTTATGTTAGTATACGATATAGTGTAATTTAATTAGGGATTAATTTATTTATATAGTTATATTAGAAAATTGGGTTAAAGTGTAATTATCTTAAATATTTATTAAAGATAAGAATGAATCTATATAATTTATGAATCAAATATTTTGAAGATACGCGGGCCACGTATGCTCTCTCCTCCCTATAAATAGGAAGAGGTGATTCACCTAGAAATAAAAGAAAGAAAGAAAGGAAGGAAAAGAGAGGAAGAAAAAGGGAAAGAAAGGAAGAAAGAGAAAGAAAATAATGGAAGTCGAAAGGGTCCTTGCTAGTGGAAAGAAAGAGTAAGGTATTCTTTTAAGGTGAGTTATATTATACCTTGAGTCACCATAATATATTTTACGTATGTTTTGACTTACCATAATTTATTTTATACAAGTTATATTTTATAAATTATATTAGTATTTCAGTTACGTAGATTATTTTCTGAATCCTATTTGCTTAAATGAAATCCATGGATATGTTTGTTTAATTTTTAAAGAATGTTTAACTATAACCTCATCAACAATTATGTTTTGTAAGTACCACCGCGGGAGTCCCACACCTTGGGGACTTAAATAACCATTGGCTTCTGTTTGGTCTCTTTGTGGCCTTTGTTGTCATGGATCCATTGACCTCTGTTCTGTGTGGAGTAAAGTGCTGTGCGGAAATAAGTGCTACACTATTGTGGGAGCCACCTCTATAATCCGTACGAGCCACCTCTTGAATCCGTATCTCTGTTCTGACTATCATTCATGTGACCTCTGTTTCGTTCTGTTCGGTACCGCAGTTATGGTTATTTATTTATGTAATCTTAGTTTTGTTACTTAAATGATTATTTGTTCAGACTAAGTTATCTTAAATATTTTGATTACATAACTATCCATGGTTATTTTGTATCCCTTATACTCTTGGTATAATATTTCTCACTCTGCTATATGCTTATAGTTGTTTACCAATTTTTCTGGAAACAGTGCAATTCAGAAATAGTTTTTGGAAAGTCTTAGACACACACAACACTTTATGATACTTTTCTATGTAAATATCGGCCTTTTAGTCAATAAATTTTGTAATAAAAGTAGAAGCTCCAATGATTATTTTGGTACCCTCACTTAAATATTACTTCTGCTTGCGTTTATTAATTTGTTCAAGAATTGGCCGGAGGTAACTTCAGTTACTGGCCATCACGATACTTAACCCTTGGATACAGGGAGCGGGTCGTGACAAGTGGTATCAGAGTAATGGTTTATAAAAAAAAAAAAAATATCATTGGAGCATAGAACACACGCACATTTAAGAAGTAGAATAATGAGTAATTAGTACCTAAATATTACATTTTATTAGTCGATTTAATTATATTATAATTGTATATGATTTTATATATATATATATTTTTTTTTTTGTGCATAATTTGTAAGGGATATTAGATATAATTTATATTTGTCATAACAAAAGAAGGAAAAGAAACAAAAGGGTGTCGGGCTCAAGCACCCACCAAAATTACAATATAATTAAATACATATAATTTCCAGTTTGGTATTCCAAAAAAAAAAAAAAATTTCATTTTTGCTTTTTAAAAGTGGATTCAAATTTTAAAAATACTAATTTTGAAACTATTCACGGATAAAAGAAATGGAAGTTCATCTCAAATTCCTTCGACTCCTGCATATGATTCTGTCATTTCACTTCCAGTCACTTGTTTGATTGTGTTCTTATTTTATTTTTTACTTTTTTTCGGAAATAAAACTAATGAAAAGTTTTTAAAGTCAGCGATTATTTCTCATTTTGGCCCAAAATAATTTTTGACAACTAGACAGTGAGTTATTTTTGATAAAAAAATTTTGAGGTAATATTTTCTATCAGATTAATCATCTAATATATATTTATCAGAGTGCGCAGCGGATAGTTTACACGTATGACAAATTTCGAAGATAAAATTTTTAAAAGGAGGGAAGATTGTAACAATCTAAAAACTTAAGTTATCCCTTAAATTTTATACTAATATTATGGTTGTATGTGATAATATATTATTAAATAAATAATAATAAATACAGAATCTAATTTGACATTGGATTACCAAATATGGGATTAATTAGGGATTATTATTTGAGGTCAAATTAATAGAAATATGAATTATAATATTAGTTTGGCCAAATTAAAGTTGAAGATAGTAAATAAATAAATATAAAAGTCAGAGTAAATAAATAATAATAATAATAATAATAATAATAATAATAATAATAATAATAATAATGGGCGTGGTAGTAAAATAAATAATTAATTTTATGTTGGTATACGATAGAGTGTAATTTAATTAGAGATTAATTTATTTATATAGTTATATTAGAAAATTAGGCCAAAGTATAATTATCTTAAATATTTATAAAAGATAAGGATGAATCTATATAATTTATGAATCAAATCTTTTGAAGATATATGGGCCACGTATGCTTTCCCCTCCCTATAAATAGGAGGAGGTGATTCACCTGGAAAGAAAAGAAAGAAAGGGAAAGAAAAGAAAAGAAAAGAAAAGAAAGAAAGGAAGGAAAAGAGAGGAAGAAAAAGGGAAAGAAATAATGGAAGTCGAAAGGGTCCTTGGTAGTGGAAAGAAAGAGTAAGGTATTCCTTTAACGTGAGTTATATTATACCTTGAGTCACCATAATATATTTTACGTATGTTTTGACTTACCATAATTTATTTTATACAAGTTATGTTTTATAAATTATATTAATATTTCAGTTACGTAGATTATTTTCTGAATCCTATTTGCTTAAATGAAACCCATGGATATGTTTGTTTAACTTTTAAAGAATATTTGTCTATAACCTTATAAACAATTATGTTTTGTAAGTAGCACAACGGGAGTCCCACGCCTTGGGGGACTTAAATAACCATTGGCTTCTGTTTGGTCTCTTTGTGGCCCTCTATTGTCATGGATCCATTGATCTCTGTTCTGTGCGGAGCAAAGTGTTGTGCGGAGATAAATGCTACACTATTGTGGGAGCCACCTCTATAATCCGTACGAGCCACCTCTTGAATCCATATATCTGTTCTGACTATCATTCATGTGACCTCTATTCTGTTATGTTCGGTACCGCGGTTATGGTTATTTATTTATATAGTCTCAGTTTTGTTACTTAAATGATAATTTGTTCAGACTAAGTTATCTTAAATATTTTGGTTACATAACTATCCATGGTTATTTTGTATTCCTTATACTCTTGGTATAATATTTCTCACTCTGCTATGTGTTTATAGTTGTTTACTAATTTTTAGGAAACAATGCAATTCAGAAATAGTTTTTGGAAAGTCTTAGACGTGGGGCTGCGGAATAGACACACAACACTTTATGATACTTTTCTATGTAAATATCGGCATTTTGGTCAATAAATTTTGTAATAAAAATAGAAGCTCCAATGATTATTTTGGTACCCTTACGTAAATATTACTTCCGCTTGCGTTTATTAATTTGTTCAAGAATTGGCCGGAGGTAACTTCAGTTACTGGCTATTACGATACTTAACCCTTGGGTACGGGGAGTGGGTCGTGACAGAGTACAATGGCTATAAACGGCTATAAGTTTCATTATATATACCAAAGCCTCTAATGTAAACAAGTTACAAAAAAATCAAAAAATATTATTTGATCTATAATCACTCATATCTATTTTCTGAAAAATTATTTGAGAAATGTTCTTCAATTTTTGTTTACATCCTCTTTCAGAAATTATATACTGAGACGTATAGCTTTAAGCCAATCTTTCCTGTGTGAGGTTTACAGAAAAGCCAGAGCTTTATTTTTATATCTATCTTTGAGAGATAATTCTTGTAACTTTATGTGAAAGCAAAAACACATTATTTTCAACCTTGTAAGAGTGTAGTACACTCAGTATTCTTGACTTAGAAAGTCTGTGTAAAATCTGTGGAGGATTGCTTCATTTATGAAAAGGTTGCTAGCACCCTGTGAAGCTAGAGTATAGTGGAAAATCTCAAGTGAAGCTTGAGGAGTGGACGTAAGCTGAGTTGAAACCGAACCACTATAAATTTGTTTGTCTCTCTCTCCCTTATCTCTTTATTTTATTTAAATTGCCATAGCTATATTTCACATTTTCAGTGTGCTAAAATCATTAACTGACATAGTTGTTAGAACACTTGTTTTAATTATTTTATTTCATTAACTATATTTATCTATTGTGCTAGTCATAATTCTTATTAGGGTATTATTATTTTTATTTGTAAAAACTTAATTCACCCCCCTCTTAGGTTGTCTTTTGGGTAACACAACAAATATTTAGTTTCGAAAATTCCGCAAAAGTAGGCTTAGTTTGGAAAATAAATTAGTATAGGGGCTTAGTTTGGGAAACGCCCCGACAAAATCTCTCCGCAAACTGCGCAAAATGTTCTCTGGAGATGGTGCGTGTCTCGAGGCCATTATTTTCTTCTTCTTTTTTAATTTTTTTATTTGTTGTTTTTATTTTTGTCCATCATCGATCTTTTTTAAATTATATTTGAATTATATAACAAAATAAAATTTTAATTTAAAAATTTATATTTAAATAACAATTTAAAAAATATCAGGTAAATTAAGCAAATATTTTATTTACATTTTTTCATTTTTTTTTTACTTTGATATTTTTAAAGTCATAAGCGGTGATCATTGATTCAATGGTAAAATCTTAGTATAATAATTTTGATATGATGTTTATGCTTACTTGTTTGTGGTTTTTTTTATTTTTTTTATGCCACATCATTACAGCTTAAATCAGAACTCTAGTTTTAGAGCTCTTAATCACTACTCTTTAGACAATTCATGCTGTTTATTTTTTAAAAATTTTATGTATAAATTATTTATGTAAATATCAATTGATCTGACAATCGTACATATAATTTTATCATTTAAAAATAATAATAATAATAGATGCGAAACATAATTTGAAAATTACATAATTTATTTTTAAATATTAAAATAATAAAAATTGGTAGCTAAGATTGTTTAGCAATACGATACTTTATATGAATAATTTATATATAGAGATCTACAAGATGACTAAGTGAATTATAGGATGTGGATTGAATAATAATAATAATAATAATAATAATAATGATCAACAGTTGTAGGTTGGTGTTGGTTCAAAAGCGTGGTTACGAACCACGCTTTCTTTAAAAACCAAATTTTCATTAAAAGCGTGATTTATAACCACGCTTTCTTTACAAAACAGTTTTCTTTAGAAGCACGCTTTCTTTACAAAACAGTTTTCTTTAGAAGCGTGGTTTGTAACCATGCTTTCTTTACAAAACAGATTTCCTTAAAAGCGTGGTTTTTAACCACGCTTTCTTAATTAAAAGCGTGCTTTGCAACCACGCTTTTATGATTTTATAAATTTTCCACGCCAATACCAGAAATATTGTGAAAGCGTGTTTTGGAATAACGTTTCAGCTTATTTTGAAAATTCCGGCCAAACTAGGCGTAGTTTGGAAAATAAGTTACTATTTTGACTTATTTTGGGAAAAGGCCCAATAATCTGCTCGAAATAGGGCCACAGTCATCTTCCCAACAAGGTTCACCTCTCAACATACAAATCTCCTGGAGTAATGAAACTCAAAGCAAAATGAACACCAAAAAAAATTAAGACTTCTTTTTCTCTCTACATTGGTACACCTCATCTTTTTACACAAAACAGAACTTACTACAACGTTCATCCCAAAGAGTACCAAATGAAGATTACAAAACAAATGAAACAAAAGCAAGTATTAATCTACATTTGCAAGACAAAATGATACCTTTCCACTAACTTCTCCATCCTCATCCTCAGTGGTAATCCCAGAAACTTTCCAACCCAAATGCTGCATGTAAACTTTGTCATAGGCTTCAATATTCAAACCCGAAGCTAGAAACAGTTCTACCTCATTTACAAACCGATCGGTTCTTCCAATTAAGAAAGGTGTTGCTGCTTGAGAAACCAAGGCCTTGAAATGTTCTTGTTTTGTGTCGGGCGTGGTTGGAGACTTTTGGTCATTTCTGAAACATAAGAGTGTTGGGTGTAAATTCATCTAACACAAGAAAATATGAGAACAATTACCTTTTTTTCCCTTTTTTTTTTTTTGGAATTCTTACAAGTTTGAACGGAACCCTTTTCACATTTAATTTAGAGAGTCAAAAAAATATGTGAAATGAGCCAAAACTTAATAATCGGCTTGGGCTCCATAGGTGCAATAAATAAATAAGGCTAAGTTTGGCAAGTTTCAAAAAAGTCAAAAAGTCACTATCCTATTTAGGTCACATCATCTTATTTAAGTCACATCACCTCTCTAACACATCACTTCAAACCCAACTCGAATTCAACCCATATTTCATGAAAAGTCAAAAAGTGCACTTATTTAGATCATCCCAAACAACCCCTAAATAAATAAATTTGGTGTTACCTCCTGAATGAGTCAATTACACCAAGTATGTGATGAACGATAGTTTCAACATCTTCCTCCTGCATATGAAGAAAAGAAGGTAATTACAAAGTTGTTTGAAGCAACATTCAACTCATAAGCAAAATGCACATATTCAGTAGGTACTGGCAAAGTTTGCTCTAATTTTGAAAATGATATCAAATTAATAAAGACTTCAAAACAGTCAAAATCAGAACAAAAAACCAGAAATCTTGAAAAAAGGATTCAGCAGCATTTGGTTTCATGTTTGCCTGATAACAAAATTTTGGACATTGATGTGAATGAGGCATGTAGTATATGATTCTGATGTTGGCCTGATAATAAGTTAGTAGATTATTGTACAATACTATATGAGTGATGGTATGAATTTTGTCGGATAGCTTGATTTGCATTGTTGGGTCACTTTACTGACAACTTAAGATTTTGGGACTCGTGAGGATTTCATGTTATGTGAGGTCTCAGGTTCAATTTTTTTTTTGTTCGCATTTGCTTTCCCGTTCACATTGTGTTTTGATGTTTCTCCATTTGTTTTCCCATTCAAAAAAAAAAAAATCAAATATAAGTGGAAAATGAAAAAATGATGATCGCATGAACCTGAATTAAAGCTTGAATTTCCCTTCTCAACCAGGTTTGGAGCCACTGATTCGGCTGAAGACACTAACAAGCCTTCCAATACCGTGATACTACGAATTTATCATTTAAGGACCTTAAGGTAACTGTTTAACACACAATTTACAAAAATCGATATTAATAAAGGTGGATTTATCAGGAAATAACATCAAAATTCAACAAGCAAACAGAATTAAAGATTCAAAATGATGAGCAACAGTATACCTGGTTCAATATAGTAGCACTGTAACCTATATTTGTGAGCTTCTGAAAAGAAGCACTACAGATGCAATGTATAAAAGTAATGTAACATTTTCAACTATGTGTAGACACCCCATTTTGACCGGCCCTAAGACTTGGGCGCTTTCTTTTGATTACCCGATGATGACAATTAGAATGTGTTTCTCACAAAATTCTCAGTAAGAAAGATGGAATTTAAGTTTTAATCCCAACCTTCACCCATTTTTTGGCCAAACTATTTTAGACCTTAAAACCCTCTTTTCAAAATATGTTTTTTTTAAAAAATGTTTCTACAATGTCCCGAAGCTCCTATTTCGATTAAAATGTTGCACTTTTCAGTAAACCGAGTAAGGACAAAGTGGAAATAATGGAAGGGAGGTGAATTTTTTTTGAAAAATATTTAAAAACATCTTCTTTATAGGTTTGGAGTTAAAGGAAATAGGAGAGGATGAAAGAAAACTGGTTTAGAAAAAATGAGTATCAAATCATTAAGAAGGAATGAGCAGCCTTCACTAAATTAGGCATTTCTCTTTGTACACTTGGAATTTAAATGTGAGGCCACCACCATTGGAAAGTAGACTTCTGGGGCTTCAATTTAGACCCAAGAACCACCTTAGACCAAGTCCAAATAAGGGAGATATGCCTATTTGAAGTTGAGATTCAAAGCAGATTTTGTTGATCCAGCCCGAGACAGCCTTTACTAAATTAGGTATATCTCCTTGTACACTTGGAATTTAAATGTGAGGCCACCACCATTGGAAAGTAGACTTCTGGGGCTTCAATTTGGACCCAAGAACCACCTAAAACCAAGTCCATATGGGGAGATATGCCCATTTGAAGTTGGACTTAAAAGCAGATTTTGTTGACTCGGCCCAAAACAACAATAACCCATTTTTCTTGGTTTTGGTTCGGTTGGGACAACCCATTGATCCATTTTTCTGACCCAAATATGTTCCAATGCATGTATACTCATCCCCCATTACCTAGTGTTTGCTCCATTAAAGATAATGCTCCATTTTTGCTCCCATTAGCTCCATTAGTGTTCCATTAGCTCCATTACCTTCATTTATGCTCTATCTTGTCTTCCACCATATCCTCCACCATTTCTCCACTTGCTTAGCCTATAAGTATACATCTGATTGTTGAAAGGGGAGGACCACGACCGAAATTGAAGAGAAAGGAGTGAGAAAAGAGTGAAAAAAGAGAGAAAAAATGAGTTTTTGAGCCAAAAATATTTCTATCTTCCATATACACCCCATACCTTCCATAGCTACTGAAATTCCTCATTTCCATACACCAAAACCACTCTAAAAATTCTGATATAGCCAAAGATCAATTGCCTTGATCATAAGGAAGAGTGTTTAGTGATTGAAAGTGAGAAAAACTAGAGTTAGCCACTTTTCATACCATAAACTCCATAAACTCCATAATTTCGAATTGAGGATTTGAGAACACACTTCACTTGAGGGTGATCAAGAGGAAGTTTGGAAATCAAGAAGTTCAATCTTTCTTTGGAAGGTGAATTTTTGGTCTTTCATTTTCTTATATTTTATATCTCATATTTATTTTCTTACTTCTTATTTCATAGTGTTTTGTTATAATCCAAGTAGTTTGTTTATCTCATATTTATTTTCTTACTTTATATTTCATAGTGTGTGTTATAATCCTAGTGGTTTGTTTAGCTTATAATTATTTATTTATTTATTTTTATTCGCATGTTTTAATTTCATATTAGTTTTGTTGTAATCTTGCATGTTCTACCTCATATTTATTCTTTTTCTTGTATTAGTCTCACATTAGTTTTGTTGTAACCTTATATGTTCTATCTTATATTTGTTTTATTGTTTTAGGTTTATGTTGTAAGTTTACACTTTTTATTTTATTTTATATTTGTTTTCGTGTTTTTAATCTAACCGGTAGTGGTTAGTCGAGCCACCTACATATTTTTTGTTTGTGCCTTTTCTTGGTTTCGCAACAAGACAGGTTTTGCTTGGCCTAGTTGGCCGGCTGGCCTATTTGGCCGGTCGGTTAGCTTCTTCCAGACAAGATGGCGTAATCTCCCAATGTTGACCAATTTCCGGTGGCGGTTCCAAAGAACATGAAGTTTTTATTTTATTTTATTTTATTTTATTTTTAATTTTGAGTGTATTGTGAGGTTTTTATTTTGTTGTAATATTCCCTTCTCTCTCTCTTATCTGGTTTGTAATAATTTATTCAAAGCGTTGTAATAATTCCCCGCCCACTTCTTTCTATCCCATTCTTTTACTTGCTTTCCTTATTTGTACATAAACATCATATTTATTTTTCATCATATTCATGCTTTGCATCCATGTTTCATGCATCTTGATTCGGCGAAGTTTGCATTTGTGGATTTAATCAATTCCTATGTGATTATGTGCGCTACCTCATGTTCTTGAGATGATTCACATGTCATATCTTAGAAGCCGAATCTTTAGTTGCATCTCATGAGTGAATTGCATTAGGATTTTGTATATAAGATCATGCATGTTTTACTAACTTTGTTTTGTAGCTTGTTCGCGGTCGTCAAACATGTAAGTTTTTATGCTTTAGCATCCCGTTTGTGTGTGTTTTTCTTACTATGTTTAAGCATCCTACCATGTGGCTATTTGCTTATGTGATATAACTGTATGAATGCCAGTGGATGGAGGTTGTGTCGCTTAATTTGGAATGATGTTGATTTTTCGTGCTTGTAAACTCAATTCATTTGGGTTGTACATCGTCAAAACTCTTTCAAAATGCATGATATCAAGTTGTTCCAAAATTGGTGACATAGTCTATACTTGTATGTTTCACATAGTAAATTTTAGGATTTATTAAATAATCAGAACATGGACATATAAAGAAAATAAAAGTCATATCATGGTTTAGTAGAGGCCGATCTTTTGATCGGGTGAGCGGGGGTGCTCATTATTGACCTTCCCCTCTCATACCTAAGGTTCCGAACCAAGCATCCTTGGTTACGACGAACAGTGGCCTTGGCACCGAGTCATGGGTTTCCTAATTTCCCAAAATATTAGGTGGCGACTCTGAGATCTGATGACGCAGTTTTTTGACAAAATTGCAATAAAATGGATTTTCAATAAAAGTTGCCAAATCTGGACTCTCATCTACGTTTCACATTGCACTCGTGAGACATTGAGATCAAAGAGATCTCGGGAGTCCGAACTGTTTAACGCGCGCGGGTACCCTCCCGGGCATGTTACACTATGAAAGTCAAGCTGAAGCAAAGAAATCAATAGACCACAAATTACCTATTTCCAAAATCCTGATTAATGTAATGTCGTTCAAAAGAAGTTCCATCATATCCGTGAATGATAGAAAAAATTTCTGTCTGCATATCATACATATAATAGGATTAATTTGACTGAAATTCTAATGAGTTCAAAAGGAAAGATTGGAGATATAGAATAGTTAAACTAACGAATAGAGATTAATCAATACTGTTGAATGTAAATGTAAAAACTCCACCAACTCCACCAACTCCACCAACTTCACCTACCACAAACTTCACCAACTCCACCAACTCCACCAACATCACCTACTCTCCACCCATCTCTTTAAATAGAATCATTGTAAACATCAAAGTATATGGATCAATAAAACATACAATTCTCTTTCTCTATTTCTCTATACATCACCAACTTCACCTACCACAAACTTCACCAACTCCACCAACTCCACCTACCATAAACTCCACCAACTCCACCAACTCCACCAACATCACCTACTCTCCACCCATCTCTTTAAATAGAATCATTGTAAACATCAAAGTATATGGATCAATAAAACATACAATTCTCTTTCTCTATTTCTCTATACATTAATTATTCCTACATGGTATCAGAGCGGGTTTAACACCTAATATTTTCGCTTCACCGGCGGGCGGCAATCTCGCCTTTGGCCGTCCGCCGGACCTCAACCTATTCCGCTGTCTCTCTCTCTCTCTCTCTACAATTTTCAGTTCAAATTCTCCAATCCTATTAATTAAATTTCAAGGCTCATAAAAATGTCCGACGGAGGCTTAACGGTTCTCGACGGCACACATCTGAGGTCCGTCGACCTCTCTCTGCCGGAAACCAACAGCACCGTCACTGGTTCTCAGCTCCTCAAGCTAGCCGAGTCCAGAGTTTCGGTGTCTCTGTTCGGCCTTTCTTTGCCCCAAAATCTCAAGTCCTCTGCTCTCAATCGCCTCAACATCATCGATGACGTCAGTTTCCGGCCAACGGAGCTCGAAAGAGACCAAGCGTTGTCCATGTTTAAAGACTATTTGACTGCGATCGCCGATGAACTCAAAGAGGAGCCTCTTGTTGTAGCAATTTTGGACGGGAAAACACTAAGGCTGTTTTTGGAGGATGAAGATGATTTTGCAATGTTAGCGGAGAATCTTTTTACTGATTTGGATATAAACGATAAGGGAAAGATCAATAAGAATGAGATACGGAATGCTCTTGGTCATATGGGTGTTGAATTGGAAATTCCTCCATTTTCAGAATTTCCTCTGCTGAACGACATCTTACAGAGGCATGGTGCTGATGGGGAAGAAGAATTGGGGCAAGCACAATTTGCTCAACTACTACAGGCAGTTCTGCAAGAACTGGCCGATGCCCTTGCTGAAAAGCATGTTGTTGTCATCCAGAACATCAAGATCATTAATGGTTCTAAGCTAAGAAAGCTTTTGGCTAGTGAGGAGAAATTGAATGCTGTCATAGAGAAGATGTTGCAGCAGGAAAAGAATAGTGAGAGGGATGCAAAAAAGAGTACAGGTATAATCAGGAGCTTTCTCGAGGAAAATGAGAAGGAATTGGGGCTGCCATCATCAGAAGCAGACGATTCAGTGGTTCTTCTCTATGATGCAGTATTCACTGATGTAGGGAACACGAAGAGTGCTGCTGGATCGAAGAAAGATGATTTTCAGTTGCTTGTGAAGGAGATCTGGCCTTTCTTATTTTACTAGTAATTCACCCACTTTTCTATATTTTTTTTTTAATCACTCCTACTTTTTTATATTTTATTATTATTCTCACCCTTATTGCCTTATGCTGTCTCCACTGCTTTTCAACTTTCCCTGATAATCATCTCTCCCCTTTATCACATGCTTGTCCCCTCTCTCTCCTCCGGTTGATTTCCAAATTTATTATTTTTATTTATTTTCTCCAAATCACTTTTAATCCCTTTTACATACCCACTCTCCATTAATATATCTTTTGCAGGGCACTAACCCCAACTTTATTTTGAAACAATCACCCTGATATTTTTTTTTTTTTTTCTACAACTATTTTTTTTTTCTCTTTTCTTTATCCATTGTTTTCTTTTATTTTATTTTTATTCTTCAACCAAACACCACCAACAACATTTCACAAACTTATTTTATTCCTGCCGGGGATCAAACCCGATCACCACTTTTACAAAAAAAAAAAAAAACAACCACAACCCATAACCACCACAAAATCCGACCTTATTTTTTCACCTCTTCAGCTGTTCTCTTCTTTTTGCCTTTGTCTTGGGCGTCCCTTGCCGGTGCTGCCTCCGTGTTTCCCACGCCGCCGAGCACGTTCACTTCCCGTTGCTCCTCAACTGTCACATATGGTGGCCCTCCAAATCTGAGCATCACGGTGGCCTTCCGCTTCAGTTCCTTGTTTTCTGCCTTCAGCACACATATCTCTGCTCGGGCATCCGTATACATGTGCTGGAGCAGAGCCAGTTGGGCTTTTACCTGCTGCACCTCAGTTGTTCTACTCTGAAGCCGGTGCGACAGGTTGTTGACCGCCGTCATTGTCTCAACACAAGACCTCAATGTATAATAATTGGCCTCAATATCAGATTGAGCAGCCATTATCTGCTCAACTGCCACCATCGGATAGTTCAAAGGCGCAAAACCAGGGGGGCTTGGTTGAGGTTCAAGGGCTATATTCTGGGTTGTGGCCTCGTTGAGGTCGGGAAAGAGAGTAAGACCACGGGACGAAGAGGCTATGTTCTAGGTAACGGGGCGGGACGAAGAAGCCATTTTCAGAGCAACAGCGTGTTACAGAGTATCTCTCTCAGAAGTGTTACAGAGAGAACGAAGAGTTTTCAGCTGGTTTGTTCTGCATCAGTGTAGACACCCCATTTTTGACCGTCCTCAAGACCTGGACGTCACCGCTGGAACACTCGGTGATTATCCATGTTTGTGTTCGTTTGGAGTTCCCGGAGTTCTCGGCTCGCGCGCCTTGCCTCAGGACTTCCGAACTCGACCGTTTTGTGTTTGGTTTTGCACCAAACACTTGTGTTTTGCCTTGGAATGGCAGGGAATGCTTTGTGAGGCACCCCCACATACCACCGGCTGTGGCTAGAGGCCACCGGCTGGCTGGTGTTGTCATCGGCACTTTATTGTGCCGACCGGCACTCTTTTGTACCGACCGGCACTAAATTTTGACAAATGACCATTTTGCCCTGCCGACTACTGTACAGCTGCTTTATCAGATATTTTTAGACAGCTGTATCACCCTTTTGCTCCCCTCCATACACGTGTATGGATGGATGAGCCTTTAGGCTTGCTTAACTTGTAAGTTTCATGCCTATACAAGAGAAGCCTCTTCTCTTGGCTCAAAGGGGGTGGAGAATTTTTGAAGGGTTAGACATTTTAGGAGGGGGAGAAGCTCTGGTTTTAGATTAGGTTTTGTGTATCTATCCTATCTCTCTCTTTCTTTCTTGTTTTGTACACTAGGTGTTTGTGCCTTACTATTGCACATCAACACCTAGTGTTTCACCTTCCTCTTGGAACTGAGGTGCTAAGGGCTTGTTCTTGAAGTTCTTGACTGGTTTGGAGCTCAAGGAACCAACAACTCCAACCTTTGTGAAGGTGGTCTTCAAAGGTAACAAAACTTACTTTATTTACCCCATTTTTGCACCTTGTTTTTACCTAGCTTAGAATTGTTTTTGTGCTTAGTCCATAACACATAAAAGTTCTGATTTTTAACCCTCTTTATTGTTTATCAAGAGTGTTTTGCACTTTGGGTAGGTTTGACCACCCTTAGGCCTTGAAAAGGGCCATTTTTAGGCCATTTTGTGAGAGCTCCGAGACTTTGGTGCTTGGGCCTCTCCACCACTGAAATCTTGAGGGATTTCAGTGGTGGAGATGGTGCCTTGAAGTCTCCAAAAGGAGAGGGCCACCCCCTCTCCTTGATGTCCTTGAAAAGGGCAAGTTTTGGCCTCCAAAGGAGCACCATGTTTGGTTGTGTTTTGAGTATGTCTTGGCTGTTTTTCATGCCTATTATGCCATGATTAAACTCTGTTTTAAGTTGGTTTTAGCACTCCTTGCATGCTTCGCATAAATGCTTTGTAATGCCTTGTATTGCCTTAACTTGCTCTAGGTTTGTATGCCTTCTTTCTAGCATGTTTTAGGCCTAGGTCCATGAAGCTTGTATGCTTATTTTGACATGTTTTAGCTCTGTCCTAAGTTGTTTTGGTCAATCTTGGCATGTATCATATAGCCCCTTTACATTTGGCTGGTTGGCCTCAAGAGCATGAATGTGTAGCATGCCATGCTTGCTTCATTTTTGATGGTTTGGAACCACCTAGCATGCTATTTCAGACCTTTTGGTGTGCTTGTATGGTCACCTTAGTCGCCTCTTTAACGCTTTGAAAGCATGTCTTGAATGCCCCCATGTTTTGGCCATTTTGCATGCCTTTGATTTCGAGCCTCTTAGATGCCATCTAAGTAGCCTTTTGGCTTTGTTTTGACATACTAAAAACTTGTTTTTAGTTGTTTAGTGCATGCCATAATCGCCTTGCATAAGTTTGGTTCAAAGCCTCTTTGACTAGCTTTAAGCCTTAGACCATTTGCATGCTTTGTTTGGTCTATCTTCGACTTGGTTTGGCACCATGTTTTGCATGTATTTCAGAGCTTTACAATGTATGCTCATTGTCTATGTTTGGTCTCTTTAAGTGTGCTTGAGAGTTGCCATGTTCATGCTTAAGGTTTGGATCGTAACACTTGCATGTGTGTGTGCTTGTTTAGTCCTCATGTCTAGGCACTTTGGCAACTGATTTTAGGCCTATTTGAGTTGCCTAAGTCATGTGTAAGACCATTCTTTCATCGGTTTGCATGCTTGTCTTGTATGCTTGCTTGTATGCTTGCATAGGTATATTGCATAATCCATGTTGCATGTTAGATAACATGCTTAGAGTTGCATCACATGAGCATGCATGCTTGGCCTCTTGAAGTGAAATGTGATAGAGGTTGGGCACTTTTGCGTGTTTATTTGGTTGCATTGCATTTGAAACTAAAGTTGCATACTTGGTTCTCCGGGCCATCATGCATGAAAATGCGCGATTGGTGGTCCGGGAATCGAGACACATGCCCCCTTAAGTCAAAAACATGATAAGGGGTGTGTGTAGTGCATAAATGGCTTGAATTATATTGCCATGCATGTTGTTGCCCTCTGCTGCTGTGAGTTGCAGGTTCTGCAGGCATTTTGTGCCGACCGGCACTGTTTAGTGCCGACCGGCAGTCAATTGGCAGCCGATGGATGAGTCTAGTGCCGGTGGCCTCCTCCTTCAGCCGGTGGTGCTCTACTCCAGCCGGTGGTACTCCCCAGTGCCCTGAGAGGCACTCCTGGGACTTTGGTAATTTTCTGAGGAGGAGAGCAAAGGAAACAGAGGCAATCCGTGCATGGCAGTGCGGTTCCGAGCCAGTCCCGAGCGCGTGTTGCATCCAGTCCTCATCCCGAGGCGGTTTACTGCTTTAATTAGATTAATTAATTCATTTGATTAATTTAGTGAAGTTTGTAATATTTTAATTAGCTTGCGTAGTCAATTAATTTGTATTATTCTTTTGGTCCCTCCGAGTGAGGGCGCATAATTGTAATAAGTGTGGGTGAGTGTGATGTATGTCTTCCAACCCCACGTCTTTCTTCTCTTTTATTTACCTGCTTATGATGGTAGATTAGGGCACATCTAAATTAGCATACCTTATGCAATGCATGCGTGCATTCATGCATTTGTTTACATGCACCGGGCTCGGTACATCATACAAACTGCATTGCAATTTTCAAATTCCAAATTGAATATGTGCTACTCGCGCATTTCACATGCCATGTTTAGGGTTAGCCGAGCCTACTCTAGATTGCATCTATACCTGTGTTGCATTAGCCACTTAACATGAACTAGGTCATGCATGTTTGCTAACTAGTTCCTTGTTTTGGCGCGGAGTACGATGTAAGTTTTTACGCTTTAGCATATCGCATGCGTGTGAATGTTTGCCATGACAGTATGATTGCCATGCGGCTAAATGCTTATGTGTTATAACTGCTTGAATGCCTGTGGGTGAAGGTTGGATTGCCTAAGTTGGAACAACTCGTTGAAATCCGTATTTTAGCCTACTTGCGAGTAGCAAAAACCAACACGTTTTTCGAGACAAAACGGATATGCAATGATTATTTCCGAATTAGGCAATCTAGTCTATACTTGTTTGCTGTGCGCATAACATAGTAAATTCTAGGCTAATAACCGGAATAAGAACACGTAACGTTTTCAAAATCGGATATCACGGTTAGTAGAGGCCGGTCTTCGGACCGGGCGAAAGGGGGTGCTCATAGCTGACCTTCCCCGATCGTACCCAAGCACCCGAGCCAAGACATTTGGTGATGACGGACACGTGGCCTTCGGCACCGAGTCAGGGTTTCCTAAATTTCCCGTTTTCAAAATATTTAGGTGGCGACTCTGTATCTGGCAAAGCAGTCCATGTTTGGCACTTCTTTTCAAAATCTTTTTTTTCTCAAAACGATTTGCCAGAGTTGGACTCTTTGGTTCAGATTTAGAACCGCAACTTCACAAAAAGGAGAGTCCGAGCTGTAGCGGAGGTCCCACGCGGGCGCGTCTACAATCAGCGGCAGCCTCGCCTTGGTTTAAATAGGCAAGGCAGACCCACGCCTCACGCGCCTCTTGGCGCCAGACGACAAATCGGCGCGCCTTTTGATGGCTCGACTTTTGATGGCTGTCGGGCACGTCTTTTGATGGCGCACCTTTTGATGGCTCGCCTTTTGATGGCTGTCGGGCACACCTTTTGATGGCATGCCTTTTGATGGCACGCCTTTTGATAAGATTGGGCACGCCTTATAAGGGTCCGACAAGACTCTGTAAACTGTCCCGACTTTGATTCCGGTTAGCTTCTATATGGGTCCGACAAGACTCTGTAAACTGTCCCGACTTTGATTCCGGTTAGCTTCTATATGGGTCCGACAAGACTATATAAACTGTCCCGACATTGATTCCGGTTAGCTCCTATGTGGGTCCAACAAGACTCGGTAAACTGTTCCGACATTGATTTCGGTTCTTAGCTACAACGGTTCGACACAGCCATATAGTGTCTTCTACAACGGTCCGACATTACCCTGTAAACTGTTTTCTGCAACGGTCCGACATGACCCCGTAAACTGTTTTTTACAACGGTCCGACAGGACCCCGTAAACTGTTTTCTACAACGGTCCGACATGACCTTGTAAACTGTTTTCTACAACGGTCTGACATGACCCCGTAAACTGTTTTTTACAACGGTCCGACATGACCCCGTAAACTGTTTTCTACAACGGTCTGACACGACCATACAGTGTCTCCTATCCACTTTTATTTTTCAGGTTATTTTCCTGTTTTGTTACTCTCTCCAAACTCAAGTTGGTGAGTTCCTAACCCCTTGAGTTTGAGGGGGGCTGTTGAATGTAAATGTAAAAACTCCACCAACTCCACCAACTTCACCTACCACAAACTTCACTAACTCCACCACTCCACCTACCACAAACTCCACTAACTCCACCA
>JAPPVO010006653.1:0-39525 GCA_030407325.1 Camellia japonica | reverse complement strand
TGAGTCAACTCATGCCCTCACCGAGTCTTTATATTCACACTATTACAATATGAGATTAGTAGAACAACTGTTAATTAACATGGCCATACTCTTCTTAATATGGGTGGTCAAAAATGAAGTAATGTTTGTCTTCTAAAGTCAAACGGTTATGAAACTTAATTAATGACCATGACATGATCCCACACATGGGCCTAAAGAAGATCTCTACGACGTGGATATTTAATGGGGTCCATCCATTTTTATGTATTGATTTGTGTGCAATGATGGATCTAGGCTGCGGAGCAACGGTCGTACTTTTAAAAATTTTACAAGTATTACTTATTATATTAATTTTTTTTTATAAATAATTTGAAATTATAAATATTTATATTTCTAAATATACTTTCGTACTTTTAAAATTATAATTATATTACATACTCACTTTTATTTAAAAGTATTAATATAAATTATAAATTCATTCTATAAATACACTACAAAATATGTTAGATTTAATCTCAACCATTTTATGTATGCATTTGGTGCAAGAGACCTTGTGTATGTATATGAGCTGTGAGCAAGAGAGTAGGTGATCAGTTTGGAGAGTAGGTTTCCCAACCCTGGGCAGGACCAGATTCTTGTCCTTGATGGGCCCAGCCCAGTTTCCCAAATTAAGAGAAATTATCCCATGTGTTCGGAATACAGTGTACCTAACTAAGGCCTGGTTTCAGAACTTATTTTTAATCAAAAAAAATTAAAAAATTATTACAAGTTATCCAATTATTTTTTCTATTTTTTTATACATCTTTTCGTATAAAATTAAAAAATATTTAAAAAATCAATTCCCAAATACCTCCTAAATATAAGTGTAAAAGAATTTATATTAAATAATAATAATAATGTGAGTCACTATGTTCCATACCCATAAAATATTTCTCCCAAAATGCAATAAATGCATTACACATTGCACACATGGGGGTTATTATTTGATATTTTCAAAGATTTATGTAGCGTTAATCAAGTGGTGTTCCTCATCAATGATTAGCACACACAAAAAAAAATTATGAATTATCATTAATCTACTTTTATTAAGTAGTTGGGACACAAGAACTAATTCATTGATGTGTTTTATAATTTTTCATTTACTGAAAATATCACAATAATAGGGGTATATGTAATTGCGTACCTGTCTAACAAAACCTTCAAGAGTAGAGAGTTTGCTCATGGCAATGGCCATCTGGCCCATATAGTTGGCCATGTTAGGAGGGCATGAGCTCAGAGAATCAGAAGCAATGGTGTCTGATAGAGATTGATTCAGAGCTTCAAGCCCTTGAGACAGTGCTTCTTCAGCTTCCTGCGTCGACTGTTGTAATCCACAGATACCCATTATCTGTTGCTCCGTCAATGGCTCCACTTGATTCACAATTATCTAACACATAACACCACATTTGGCTCAATCTTTAATGTTGTAAAAAAAAATTATAGAATCATATTTTAAATAACAGTATTAGGATTGGCTCTTCCTAGTGTTTTATTTTTCATATAAGAAATCTGAAGGGCGAGATTCTTAATTCCTACTTCTTTGACCTAAACAAGTTCGTTATGTAAGATAATCTAAACAAAGATAGGTGATAGTCTTATCTATAATGGCTAATTGATATGATCATAAGTTGGTTGATATCAGAAAGTATCTGTTGATATAATAGTAAATATTAGTGTCAAAAGTTTGTATAGCCCGATACCTAAAAAACTTTGATTAGGCATTGATATGCGACACATGTACATGCATATATATAGTGTCTTCTTGAAACATGATTATGCTTTTGGGTAAAGTAGTGTTATACAAATAGAACAATTATATAAACAATTTTTTTACCAGCAAAAACACTTTACAAATGACTTATGTTTTACGAAATATCACTGTCACATTATTCTTGTCGTGAATTTTGTATAAAAATTCTTGTCATTTTCCTGTTGAGTAGGGTGCAAAAAGCTAGAATTGGGTTTGGTTATTAATTCATTTACTAAAAACAAATGGAAGAGATGAACATAAGAACAAGAGAGTTTGTTTTCATTCAATGAGAGAGAGAAGAGATAAAAAGACAGAGAAAGTAGAGAGCCGTGCAAGAAAATATGCCCTCTCTTTCTGTCTCACACAATAAGTCTGAGAGAACACAAAATTTGTAGTAACAGACATGGCTTTACGGCCTTGTTTGGAATAATACCTAACTCTACCTTATAACGGAAAGCCCTCGCGATTTATTTCGTCATTCTTTGATGTTCATTTTGACATATTCTTTTCAAGTGTACCATGCTATTAACTGTTATATATATATATATATATATATTCCACCTCCTCGAATATCTCTTGATATCTCTACATAGCTCATCAAAACTATCATTTTCTTCCTCAGTCATTTACATAACAACAAAAATTTTAAAAAAAAAGTCCAAAAACTAACGTGCATCCATCGGATCCATTTGAGTGTTATTCATTTCTATTTGAGAATATAAATAAAAAAAAATTATCTCTTTTTTTGCTTCAAATTTTAAATAAGTTGGTTGTTAACAATTATCTTACATATTGTATATGAGAACAAACAATAAATTTTGTGTTTTATTATATTAAAGTTTTAAAAATTATATATGTATATTACATAAATATAAATATACTCAATAAATATAATGGGAAGTAAAACTCATCCTTGTCCCATTTTCTCGTCAAGGCAAGGAAAATCTTTCTAAAGCGAGATGGGAAATATGGGTTGAAGCGGGACTTAAAAAATTATTATCCTATTTATATGTTTTTAACTCACTTATAAAATTGTAAGAAGTTTTTTTTTTTTGAACTAAAATTTTGTAAGAAGTTTGTCCACAGATTTTCTGATCACATCTAGCTAGGTAGTTTTTTTTTTTATTTTTTTGTTTTTTTTGTTTCCTTTACATAAACCTCAATTTTTAATTAAACAAATACATTTAAAAAAAAACAACAAATTCATTCTAAAGTAAGTCCATCTTAGCTAGCGTTAGCTTAGTTTTGTACCTTCACTTTTATCTTCTTCACCTTCTATCTTCTAGTGTATTTTTTAAATACAGTAGTGCTATTAAGGCTAATTCTTTATATCCTATATAATGTTTCTTGACATCTTTTGTTTTGTCGTTTGCACTTAACCTTTAGTGTTTGCTTCTTATTTTTGATGGTCTGTAAAATTTATTATCAAAACAGTTATGAAACCAGGTAGGGTTTGGAACTTTGGATACCTTGATGACCTCGGATGGCCGGAACCCCCCCATCCACATGAAGCATCGTTCAGCTGGAGTCTTCCACAGGCCTGAAACAAGATGAAACACGTCGGACTTGGCGATCATGCTTTTCAGGTTCATCATCTCATCAAAGTGTGCTAAGCAATTGTCCACAAATAGCCTAAGCTCGTTCTCCGGTATGTGCTCTTGTACCGCTGCTCGGAGCTCACACATTAGCCGATGGTGTTCCTCTAGCCACCTAGTGTACTCGATGTCGAACATGGCAGCATCTATAAAAAACATGGAAGAGATCTTAGCAATGTTAGATTCACTCATGCACACAAAACATAAAAACACATATATATTAAGATTTTATAGTTTTGACACATATATAATTGTATCGTTTATATCACGATACCGTTATTTAAAATGATGAGTTAGATGCACTTAAAATTAAGTAATTAAATTATTAGTAGTGTAGAGGTTCAAAGAATACCTGAGCTTATGTTGTTAATGACAGGAAGGCCTTGGTCACCTCCTAGAACAGCACCTCCCCCAAAAAACACACCCTAAAGCAAAACCCAAAGTTTTTAAGAGCATGTTTTTTAATGATAAAAATAATAAAATAGTTGAAGTGACATTCTTTCAATCATTGTCATTAATTAGTTGAAAGAGAGCAATCTCACTTGAGTTCTAGCCCTTTGTAGTTCTTGTTCAAGTTGCGTAAGCTTGATCCTACTTGACTCTAGCTGCTGAACATAAGCCTGCAATAACAAAACAAACAAAGCAATGAAATCTTCAAAATAATAATATGAACGGCTTGAGATCTTCTGTCTCTAATTCGTTGAGTTCTCCGTTTCTAAAACACTCATAGACTAAGGATAGCTTGAATAATCAGTCACCCAACTTTTTATTTAGGAGATCTGAGGTTTGACTCTCCTCTAGTTTGCCCGGTTTAGAGATAGAGAGATTCGAGAACGGACATGAACACAAGCAAGCAAGCAAGAAGACCAATAATGAATAATACCTTTTTCCTAAGCCTGCTTTTCCTAGCTGCCTCTCTATTCTGAGCAAGTCTCCTCAATGTCTGCTCAAAAATGAAGAACAAATATAAATAAATAAATATATACTCATATGAATAGATTACCATAATAAAGAAAACCAAAGAAGATTAGATACCTTGGGGTCTGGTGTTTTGGGTCCTTCTTGCTCAGAACTTGATGTTGGACCTTTGCGGTTTCCTTCACGCTGCCACAACAATGAAAGCAACAAAAACAAAATTAAAATTTTGAAACAAAAACAAAAACGAAAAGTAGACACACAAATCTCAGTTTACAAAAACAAGCTATTGAATTATATATATTTATTAAGTCTTACCTTGATGGCTTTGGCTGGTGCTTCAGGTCCAGCAGTGGCAACAACATTTTTTTGGTTAGACAACTCCCTGGCTGGCTCAGATGGTCTCTTTGGACCATTGTTAGTTTGTTGAGATGAAACTAATCCAACACTTGCCTACCAAATACAAAACAAACCCATTAAAAATTTATATAAAATAATAATAATAATCATAATAATAATAATAATAATGAATGGAGTTAGTATTACAAGCTAAAAATGAATAAAAATGAAGCATTAACTGTTGGATTTTGATACCTTGGTTGATGATGGCTCTACATGCATAGGCTGAGAAGGGAAAATGTTCAAAGTTGGTGGCCTCATCCCAGAATTCTCTGCACAGATGAATCCTCAGAAACCATTAAAGAGAGAGAGAGAGAGAGAGAGAGAATCTTTTGTTTTACAGATATAATGATAATTCAAAGATAGCCCAAGTGAGAGAAGATGAGAGAGGGATTGCTATTTGCTACCCTTTTCAGTACAATCAGAATTTGACAGAAAATTGCCGATCAAATTTTTTTTTTTATTTTTAAATAAAGAAATTCAAGAAAATGAAAAAAAGACTGTTAAAAGTCATGGTCTAGACTCCAAACTCCAGAAACGAATTATATCACAAAGGGCAGCAGAAAGAAAAAAAAACGTTTTCTTGAAATTTAAAATTTTTTCCTTCTGCAACGATCTGGTCAAAGAAAGGACACCACACAGAGTTAATCTGCTCCAACCAACATAATTTTCTCATGACCCAAACAACCCATTTCTGAAAGAATCTCAACTCAACCAAAATAAAATCATAAAATGAAAAAAAAAAAAAATAACTCACGTCTTGGTTCTTGAACAGATGAGTGGTCTTGGCCATCAAGATACATAAAGATAGCCTGATCCAACTCACCCAAATCATAAGCTCCATGATCTTTGCTTCTGCTCAGCCAGACCCAACAAACACAAAACCAAAAAATCAAATAAAATTACAAAAGAATTTGTTATCAAAAATGGGTTTTATGAGAATCTACTTTATTTTTTTGAAAAGAATTACATGAAGTTGCTGGGAATGGTGGATGATGATGAAGATGATTGCATCATTCCATAAGAAATATGAGGATGAGGATGAAGATGATGATGATCTTGGAGTTGTTGCTGATGAGTTTGATGTAGTAGTAGTTGTTGTTGTTGGTGTAGTTGGTTTTGTTGGTCTGCTAGTACTTGGGTTGAGCTTGAGTGGTTAGTATTGCCTTTATTGGAAGCCATGAAAGAAACAAGCTTGCCTTCTTGATGATGATCAGCTGCTTCTTCAACAACACCACCTCTTGAGAAACCCATTAATGATGAAACAAACTTGTAGCTCTTTTTTCAACTCTGACCATCATCTTCTGATCCTCACCATCAATACATAGATGGGTCTAGAGAGATAGTCGGTTATAATTTCAGAGAGAGAGAGAGAGCAAGAGAGAGAATTGAATACAAAAGAAGCAAAAGACAAATTCTTTTTCAAGCTCCCATCTTTCTCTCTCTAAAGAACCAGACGATCCACTTTCTGTAATCCCAAAATTCATATAAAGCGGTCGATATGAAGTTCAACTCTCTGTCTCTCTGTCTCTCTCTCTCTCTCTCTCTCTCTCTCTCTCTCTCTATAAATATATATATTATATAAATAAAATGGTTTCACTCGGTGAAACCACCGAAGAAATGGAGAAAGCGGTTTCTAAGGGGAGAAAACCACCCACGGGGTCTATGAAACCGCTTTTATGGCTTCCTTGTCGGACCAGCTTATTCTTTGTTAGTGAAATGACGCAAATGCCCTTCTTCATTCTCGAGTTTTACTGTTTGACTATTTCGTGCTCCTTTTTCACTCACACGTGCACGAGTTAGCCAAGGAGCATTTTTCTTTGTTCATTTATTGATTTTTTTTTTTTTTTTTTAAATTTGAAAAAGGAGTGCTTGAGAAAAAAATTAAAAGTGCATCAAAATCACCAACCCATCACATGTTCGCATGCTAACATATGTGAAGGATTTGTGAAATCGATTATTGAATTTTTTCATAATTATAATAATATTATATATATATATATATATATATATTTTTTTTTTCTTTCATTTTAATTTTGATTATATAATTATACCTTTTAAAGAATGGAAAATTGATAATCAACTTGAAAACTCCACACCTTAAAAATTTGCCATCCAAACTAAAGATACAAAAAATAAGAAAATTGTATAGAAAAGTTGTCTCATATAAATAAAATTTGGGTAAACTACCAATAGGTCCTACTTTGGAGACTTATTACCCAATAGATCCTATTTTGGAGACTTATTACCATTAAGTCCTATTGATAAATTTATTAAGTGATAAAGATAAATTTATCAGTCTTTTATTTTTATGAATAAATTTATAGTGATAAATTTATCAGTCTCTTTGTTTTTATGAATAAATTTTTAGTGATAAATTTATCACTCTCTTATTTTTATAGTGTTAAATTTATTAGTTAGGACCTGTAGGTAAATAAGTCTAGTTAATAGGACTAATTGGTAAGTACCCCATAAAATTTTATGCACTTTTTTATATATTTTTTTACCATAACAAAAATGATAATGTTATATAAATAGAACTTTTATTCATAATTATCATATAAAATGATGTGATCTTTTGTAGCTGTCACACTATTTTGAATGATTTCTTTATAATAATAAAAAAAAAAATCATGCTTCTTGATCATTTTCCTATAAAAAAAAAAAATACACTAAAACCTCAAGCCCAATGAGAGTGTGAAATCAACTTTAAGCTCTTATTTGAGCACAATGTAAGTTATATCATTTTACTAGGGTTTTTTTTTTTTTTTTTTCCCAATAACAATACAAGAAAATATGGTTGGAAGTTTGATTTGATTGGAAAACTATTATGTTCTTGTAGGAATTTACATTACATTGTTAAAAATGCTAATATTTGTGCAAATTATATATTTTTCCTTGAACAAACATCCTTCAACTCTCTAGATGCTTTCACCATGCAACAATTTGATGGCAAGAAATAACAAATAAAGATAAATAAATTAAAAGACTAAGCCTATGTGGATGAAGCAGAAAAAAAGTAAGCAGATTGGAAATTAAGTCATGGACTTGGTGGTGAGACCAATCTTCTCGTATTAATGGCACTCTTATCTCCATGATATTATCACTACTATTGTAACCGATAAGTTTTATTAAATATTGAATTATGGCTCAATTGTTATTATTGTACGCGACAAAAACTATTGCAAATTGTCAAACTAACCGAGCTTTCAATTATGCTGCATAAAAGGACACGGATAATTAGGGATATTTATCAAGAGAAACTCGTAGTTGTTTTAAGATCAAATAAAATTAGTTTATCAAGTCTTTGGATGCTTAAATTTATCAAACAAATCACATTTCATGGAGAGAATAAGATTGTTCCAATTTTATTTTTTGTCCTCCTAAATTATATATGTATCAAAATCGTGTATTTATAAATAGTCTAACTACTTAACTCTACACTAGTATTTTGTTATACTTCAAAGAAAGATAAAGAATTTAATGAATACCAAATGCAAGTACAACATTGCTTTATTCTGCTTTGATTGTCAATAAACAATAGGAAAAGATTTGTAAAAATAGGTTATTTGTCACATAATTAAACAATTAATACAAAGAAATGTTATTTTTGTGAAAAAATGTGAGAGTACTAGTTGTTGTGGGCCATTATAGAGATCAAACATTTAAAGATTCAGGTCTCGTTTGAGAACTTGGTTGTTTTAGTTAGTTTTTTTTAACCTTTTGGCTATTTTATACGATGAAAAAAAGTTATATTTGGAAAGATCTGTGATTTTTTTTTTATTTTGTAGTAAGAATAGAAGGTTATAAGAGAAAAATGGATTGATTGATATATAGGATATAATATTTTATCTTATTAATTATTTTAGTTTTTTGTTTACTATTGTGGCTCCAACTTGAATTCCCAAAGGCCTACTATTTGACCTTTTCAACCATTGAATTTTCTACAAATTAAGAGATTTAACATTTAATTTTAAATATACTTGAAAAATATTTAAATAATTAATTTATTTTTTTTGCTGGTCAAATTAAATTTGTTTAAGAGTAATTCATTTAGGCAAACTATACAAAATACTAGGTTCTTTGTTTTTTGAATGACTATAATTAATAAATCGAGCATCAAATCCAACCCTATAATCTATGCTAGCTACTGCTCAATTAATTCAGGTGTTTTCTTAACAAAAATTGTGTTTCATTACCAAAAGATTTGAGAATGAGAGTCTTCCTTCTGAAAAATGACAATCAAACTTAATTTGAGTTTCTAAAGTCAAACCAATGAGATGCAGCCACGTCTAGAGCTTACCATTAATGAATGGAAAAATAATTAATTGGTTTACGGACATTACGTGCCGGTATTTTTTACAAATCATAAATTATTAAATCTTTTTATATTTTTTAATTTATAACACAAAATTATAAATATTATCTCTTTTATTAATTATAACACTTCTAAAAATTATATAACGCCTCAAAATCAACCAATAACTTTTCTAACTATTGATGGATGAACAATCTTATAGTAATGATAGAGACCCCATAAAACATAACTCTCACAATCTTAAAATAAATTAAACCATTCATGTCACTATTAGAGATAAAAAAAAATATAAATACATCAATCATCAATACATCAACGAGAGTATGGGATCCTTTGTGTGATGGTCCCAAATATTTTCCAGCAATCTTATCATCGCACTCAAGAAAAATGCTTTGAAATTCTAATTCTTAAGCTCTAAAGTCAGTTCTAATGAGCTGACAATGAGTCCCACCCACTCTGACGTGATATTTTGGTCTTAGTTGTTTTTTGCTCCCTCCTTATTATATTATTAATACTTTATTAAAACACTAAAATTAATAGTCTGAATCATTACTGTCACGCTCAATTCCTACTCTCAGCCGTTACCATATCTGCTGGGTCAGTTTTGTCCTGAAGATTTCTACATAATTAGGAGGGGCAGCTGTCGCAGGTAAGACCGTTGACCCCGAACACGTGGCACGCCACAGTTCCATCAATGTTTGCTGTCGTGTCAAAGAATTCGAGTATTGTTACAATCCTTTGGGGCAAAGAATGAAATGATGGGTCGAGATTGAAAGTATGTATCGTGAGATTTAGGAATGACTTTGAAAGATATAAATAAGTATATTTTTGAATTTTTATAAAATATGGGTTGGGTTTGAAATGATGTGGTAGAGAGGTAATGTGACTTAAATAAGATAATAACTTTTTAATTTTTTTAAAATACCCCAAACAAGGCCTTAGTATGAATTACATGACATTTTTTTAAAGGTTTTTTGTTTAATATAAATTTTTTTTATTTAAATTTTTTTTATTTATCCTCTTATTAGATTAAAATAAGATATTTACTTCTTAATCTTTATACAGATAAAATAATAGGGTAAATTATAAATACATCCTTGAAATTTGCTTAAAATACAAATTATTCATATGGTTTGAAAAATTACATTTCACCCTCTGAGGTTTCTAATTTCATAACAAATCATCATTTTTATTAATAAATCATCAAGTCAATTAACAATTTTTAATGATGTTAAAAATATGTTTCAATTAATAATATAGGTAATTTTATTATTGTATAGGAGAACAATTATGAATTTCATTTTTTTAGTTAATTCTGTTAAATAAAAAATTCTAATAATGGGGTATTTGTAATTTTTTAAACCACATGGGCCAATATGTATTTTAATCAAACCTCAGGGGTGTATTTGTAATTTACCCAAAATAATGAAATAATATTGATATTTTGTTTATGTTATTTTAAGAGAAATAAAAATCATCTTATTTAGTTTAACTCACATCAAAAATTAAATTTCTTTATTTTTTGTGTTTTTTATTTTTATTGAATTTTTCTTAATATTTGAAGCAATTTTTTTATTTTGTAGATACACCTAATCTAGATATACTTAAGAAGTATAATATTTTGTGAATTTTTTTTTATAAATTCACCATATAAAAAAATACAAAAGTACAAAAATTTAGTAATACTGTAATAAATGTGAATGATGGTGTTTGGTAATACTATAATAAATGTGAGTGAATAGACGAGAAAAAAAAATGATGTAGAAATAAAAATGAAAAATTCTATTCATATATAAAAATTTATACAAAGAATATAATAAAAATATTGTGATAGTGATATTGTTTTAAATATAAATCATGTTTACAGGTGTCTTGTTTTAAAGTGAAATGTCATCATTAAGGTATATCATTGTGTTTAAAAATTTTATATAAAATTTATGTTTATATATCATCACTCAATAAGAATATGTTCAGGTAGAATTTAATGATAGAAAGTTGAAGAATGTAGTCATGATAATAGGAAGAAATGATAGGAAAAAAAGTAAAATGGTCATTTAGAAAATTTTAGGACATGACATCGGCTATCCGAGGAGCAATTTGTAATGAGATTACAAATTTTAGGGAGGGAAATGTAATTTTTCTAAAGTGAGGGAGGGAATCTGTATTAAATAGAAACCTCAGGGGGTGTCAATGTAATTTACCCTGAGATTTATGTACAAAATGAATCTAAAATATAAATTGGTATTTTTAGGTAAATTTTTTGAATTTGTAGTATTACTTAATAGAATAATTCTATATACCCATCCTTATTTACTCGAATTTATCTCGAATGAGATCGTGTGATTATAATTGAATTTGTGTGATATAATTGAATTTGTGTGATATTAGATTCATGAGTAGAATAAATCTAAATACAAAATAATAATTCTAAATAATTTTTGAATATTTAAATATGAATTTGCATTATTATTGTTGTTGATAACACATGATGGATCACAGACTAATAAATTATTATTATTATTATTATTATTATTATTATTATAGAAAGTAGAATTGTTTTCCATAGGGAAAGCAAAATGATGTGTTCTTTCCTTTACTCTACTAAGAGAAACCAAAACATCAGATATCACCCCTAGCCAAGATTGGTTGGGAGGACCCTCTGACGATCAAGTCAAAATAATATCTAGCCATGAGAATTTATATTTATAAGAGGATTTTGGATTACCTTTAGTCTGTTCTCTTTGCTTGATTTGCTTTGCCTTTCATAGTTTTCCTGACTTTAATCACATTAGTTGGATCAATGAGGGCTTTGCCCGTTCCTGAATCTAGTTAAGTAAGTGGCTAAATTGCCCTTACCTCTGATCGTTGGATCGTCCTCTCATGGAAGACTTAGATTATGTCAGATGTCAATAACCAACGTGCCAATGTTATGTTTCCGATCAAGCTGATCGGACGGTTGTGCCATCTAGTAGGTCTGGCCTGTATCTCTGTATTTACTGCTTGATGTCTCTACCATTGGATGAAGATGAATCCAACGACTTTCTAGCATTCTGCCGATCTCCTTCTAGAAAGAGATCTTTATTTTTCATTGCTCCTCATGCACTCAGCCACGAGCCATTATTTTGCCAGTTATCTTTAATGATCTCCTTAAAAATCCATATGAGCCTTTCATTTCCTTTTGGTTGCTTTGCCTAATTGCTTTTAGGTTTGGACCAACATTTTATCCCTCTACAATTATTATTACTATTTTTTCTTATTTTATAATAGAGTGTTCGAACTAGTTTATAAGCATCTCGATTAATAAATTATAATTAAGATTACAATTAAACTCATCATATTTGACATAAATCTCAATCTATTAAACATACTTTTTATGATGTTTTCTATGTTTTTATTTTGTGTTCAGTATATGCGAAAGAATTCTTTCCTAAATTTCTACATCAACAGAAATTATTTACCCTTTATGAAACACCATATAATTATGTGTTTGATAAATAATATTTTCCAAATTCTGATTTTTTTTTTTTTTTTTTTTTTTTTTTTTTGAGTCCTATACATACATAGCCTATTGTTAATTTCTCTAAAATGTTTCTATTTTTTGGGCCATATAAATACCTAGCTCATTATTATTTGCCAAGTACATATATCGCCAATTTAGTGTCACGTCCAGACTAAATAATTATTCTATTTAAATGTTTTAAAACGCTTGCATATAAAATTTTAAAATATAGAAATTTAGATTCGTTATGAATATTTTAAGGTAAAAGCACAAGGTCTTGCCAGTTTTATTTAGCAATAACGCTACATTTTAAGTAACTGCGATCAATGTGTGTGAATGTACTGCATGAAATAATAAACAAAGTATTAGTAAAACAGTATAATAAATGAATCATTATTATTTTTTGAGAGAGGTCTAATGGGAAAAGAATTTATATAAATGTGTACAAAAAAATCAATTCCTAATGCAATTTATTTTAGGTGTGCAATTTTCATAATAAATTTAGGTGACATATTAATTTTTTTGTTATACATTTTTATATTTCTCTTGTAATTTTTATTTATTTTTTATTTATTGCAAAATTTTAAAAAAAGTCATATTGTCATTAAGAAGCACAAAATAATAATGAAGTTAGAATTTCAACAAAATTGTTTTCATATTCTTCACATTTTTATACTTTTTACATATTTTAATACCTTTTTTAGTGTGAGTTTAACAATAAGCCAAATAAACTATTTATTAACTTATTTCTATCATGTCATATTTTTATTTTTTTATACGTCTTTTCGTAACAAATTAAAAAATTAAATAATAAATCATACCCAAACTCATCTTAATATTTTTTGGATAAATTACAAATACACTCTCTCAAGTTTGCTTAAAATAAAGATTGTCCACTGTAGTTTAAAAAATTACAAATATCCCTTTGTTAGAATTTTTTATTTAACAAAATTAACTAAAAAATAAGATTCATAATTGCTCTCTTATACAATAATAAAATTACCTAAATTATTAATTGAAATATATTTTCAACATCATTAAAAACTATTAATTGATTTGATGATTTATTAATAAAAAGAGCGATATGTCATGAAATTATAAATCTCAAAAGGTGGAATGTAATTTTCAAAACCATAAAAGGCGATTCGAATTTTAATAAAACCTCAGGCAATGAATATATTTGTAATTTACCTATATTTTTTTAACGTTAGTACTAGGGGTGGGCGCGGGTCGATTGCGGCCACGGAACCTCCAATCCGCCATCTGTCCGTTAAATTGGTGGATTGGAGAAAATCAATCCGCATCCATCCGTCAATCCGACGGATGTAGATTGGCAAATGGATGCGAATCAGTTTGGCAGTTTAAAATTTTATACATTTTCAACATAATTCAACTTGTGAATTTTCTCAAGAAAAAAGTATTACAGTCAATGACTTAAAAAAGTATTACAATCACTGCATGCCTCATCCAAAGAAAGAAAGTTTGAAATTTTAGAATATTATAATCACTGTATACCTTATCTACATATTACAATCACAACATGCCTTATCCACATAAAGTATTACAATCTGTGATTCTTAAAATATAAAAATAATTCAAATCACCAAAACCATGAATAAAGCAATAGTAGAGATTGTATACTTCTGTATTGTTATATCTATATGTAACAATACATGGAAAAACCTAGTATTTTTATCCCCTTTCATAGTCCAGTTCAATCTGGATTTTTGATACCAAAGTCACTCCACCATTCTGTGTAGCTTCCACACTTCTTCTCTGACCACTCTTCTTCTTGTCTTTTCCGAATCAAACAATGTTCTATCTTCTGCCAAGATGTCTAATGCATGCAACTCTTCTTTTAAAGCCTTGAGTTTAGATGAAACATTACCAAACACTTCAATATTTTATTTTTTTTAATTCCAGCTTTAGTTGTTTTAGCTTTTAAACAAGTATGAATCCGGCCCACCCAGCAAAAGAAGTGTTGCTCCAGAAATTAACAAAAAAAACTTAGAGAAGCTTGGGTGAAGAGTCCAAGCATTTAAAAAACCTGAAAGGTCTGGGGCCCCAATCTCTTTCATCTTCCATCATCGAAGAGGGTAGTGATCTGAAATTAATCTAGGCATCCCCTAAAGCTTAATTCTGAAGTTAATCAACCACTTAGGATTGAGTAATACTCTATCAATGCGACTCCATTTCTCAGATTCCTGGGCATTGCACTAAATGTATTTTCTTCCATAAAGGGGTAAATCATTGAGCTCACATTTCCCAAAATATTGTGAGCATCAGCCACACCAACCCAAATGATTGGAATTTTCCACTTAGAAGAGTGTTGTATGTTTGGGAATTGGTTGAAGAAGCTAGATTACTTGGAGTCCTATCCTCAGCTCCTTCTTTGAATCTTGGTAGGGCAGATTGTTATATCTGGGCTAGTGCTTCTGCAAGCCATAGTGAGTCATCTGTGTCTACTCTCTACTATTTTAGTAGCTCTATTCTTGGCCCTCATCTTAGAATCTGTAAGCATATTTGAAATAGGGTTGTTCCCCCTAAGGTTTCATTTTATTTTTTTTTTGTTGGCTGGCTTGGAAAAATAAAATCAAGTCAACAGAGTTTATGCACAGAATTGGCATTCTGGATGACAGTGTTTCCACCTTTTACCCCTTCTGTAGTGCTGAATTTGAATATACTATTCATGCCTTGCTTCTTTGCCCATTTTTTTGGTTGATTTGATCTTCTATAATTCACGTTTGGGGTTTCATTGGTGCACACAAGGCTCAGTGGATGGTCTTCTCAATTGGTGGATGGGTGGTAATTTTAAGAACATTGATAGGCCAATTTGGAGAGTTATCTCCCTTATTGTTCTTTGGTCTCTTTAGAAACACAGGAATGAATGTGTTTTCTCAAAAACTCAACCCAACTCCTCTAGCCTATGTAAAATAATCAAAATCAGAGCAGCACTTTGGTTGAAAGCATCTATTAAGGATTTTTCCTACTTAGTTGATGATCTAGTTTTCAATTGGAGATAAATCAGGAGTTGTTTTTTATTCCACATCTGGGCTTTGTTTCCTTGATTTGGAGTTGTTTGAAGTGGTGTTTATAGCAGAGGCTCTGGTGTTTTATAGTAGAGGTGATGTACTGTTGCTAATTTGTCTTTGCTGGTTTATTTTGTGGCTACTGCTAGTTTGTTTTGTGGCTATGTCTGGGAAGAAGCTTGGGGAGAAGCTGGCCACAAGCTTTTAGCTGCTAGGTTGAGATGCTGTTTGTTTGTTTGGAGTTTTGCTTGCTTATGGTTGCTTGTGATTGTTTTCTGTTTTTTGTTGGGTGATTTGCTTTTGCTCTATGTGTTGGTTTCTCACCAACTTAGAGTTTGGAGCTTGTGCTAGCAAATGATTTCGTGTTCATCTTGGTGTCAACTTGGTTGGGATCTTGAATGATATTTTTTGCACTTTCCTCTTTATTGATATACTTTATTGTACTTTGTATGTTTTCATCAATAAAGTTTTCATTTTGTTATATCTATATTTATTTTTGAAAACAAAAACCAACTAGCATATATTATTTTTTTTATTTATTATTTTTATAGTTAGATTTAAAAACCCAAAAGTATAGATAAACTATCTATATATTTTTTTTCAATTCAAAAAATATATTCAAGTTGAAAACTCTTTTTCAACAAAATATATTCAATAGAATATTTAATTTTTTTTTCAATTGAAAATACAAACAGAATATCTAAACAAATTAAAAATACAAAATCTTACAAATTATTAAGGGTGCTCACAGTTTGGCGGTTCGGTTGCGGCCAAAACAACTTCTAATCTGTCATCCGTTCAAAACTAGGTTGATTGGAGAAAATCAATCTGTAATCTTTCGCTAATCATCACGCATTCGTCTAAAATGTAACGAATTGATTCGATTCGATCGATTTAAACGGATTAATATATCCGTTACTCAATCCTAATTAGTACCAACTTTATAAACTGTCATTATTAATTTTTAATATAAAATAAATAAATAAATAAAAAGGAAGAGTTAGAGAAAGTCGATTTCAAACGTGGGGTCCAAAGCAGTTCAAAGAAAAAAAAAACGTGGGGTCCAAAGCAGACCGGTCCCCACCTTTCCAGCGATTTTTTACTTCCGGATTTCCAACCACTCCCAACATAGGGATTGTCATCTAACTGCAATGAAAGGGATACGTTATCACGCCCCACCCTTTCCTCCATTTTTATAAAGTTTTTTTAAATTTTTTTTTTAATTTAAATTTTGCAAGTGTTTTGAATATTTGTAAAAAATAATTTAAATAATAATTACAAAAATTAATTAATAGGAAGTTGGGTTTGGCTTTTAGCTTCTTTATTGAAATTATCATTTCTATTAGGTCACAAAACTACATTAAATAATATCGATATAACACCAACTCAGTTAGGGGTGCACAGGTGAGTCAAAAAATCCATAATCAAAACTAGTTCAGTCCAATTTGGTAAGTTTGTATTGATTTTTCTAATCTGTGGTTTCAAATTGGTTTGAAAATTAGCACTCTGATATTTACGGATCGTTTCCAAATTATGAGCCACGATTTCAAATTAAAATCTGATCCGGATTGTTTACTATCTCACCCTATCATTATACTTTACACCTTGCTACATACAATCCCAACCTTTTATATATAAAGGGGTGTTTTGAGAAGTAGGTTAAAAGATAACTTTTTAACTTTTTTTAAAAAATATGTAAAAAAAAAATAAAAAGATGATGTGACTCAAAAAAGTCAAAAAGTCAAAAAACTAACTTTTAACTAGTTTGCCAAAATAAGCCAAAATCCAAATAAGGAATCCTCCAGGGAAAAAAAAACGAGGGGCCGCGCTCAATGAAACTACCACTAACTATCAATAATTAATTTATTAATATTACAAATTGATTTGGGTTACTGCTGTTACTGTGCTGTGCTACTATTTTTGTTGCTTTTTTTATTAAAATAAATTATTTAGTATAAGTTTAGTTTTGTAACTATTATTGTCGGAAAATGTTTTTTAAATGAGAATTTTATTTATTAGATATTGAACTTATATTTATTTGCTACATGTTGAATGTTTTTAGAACAATGTTAAATGATTTTTATTATGTGAAACTGTGATTCCAAACCGAACTGATTCGTGTTTAAATGGTTTGCTTCGGATTGGTTCTAATTTTTATAGAACCATAGTTCACAAATTAGTCATGATTTCATCCCAAATCGGTCCGATCCAGACCATGCTTATCCCTAAACTCAGCTTAGTGTCATTTTTCTTTTTTCTTTATTAGAATAATTTTCCTTTTACTTTTTGAAAGATATTATTGTAAAAAACATTTAAAATAAAAAAAAATAATTGAGAATTTTAAATAAGACCAAAAGAGAGAGAGAGCATTTTAAAGGGTAAAATATGGTTTTCCATATTATTTGTAATGTAATTAGAAGTGTGAGGGGTATTTTTGAAACAACAAATTACACCTCAATAAAAACAATTATAAAAAAAGATTTAAATAATTAATTTTTTTGGATCTCTAAAATATATTTTGTCATTTTGATTTCATAAATTTCAATTATGTCAATTTGTTGATTCTGATAATAAATACTAACAACATTAGCTGTCGTGAATATTTTAAATCACATTTAGCATTTCAAGGATGAAGTTATCACAATTGAAATGTTATGAACCAAAATTATATAAAATGATTTATTTTATAAAACAAAATATTATCTGTGTATATATATATATGAAAAATTATTTATCTACACAATTTCTCCCCCATACCTCTGGAATAACGTGACAAACAAAATTTAAAAATTGGACCATGCTCTAACATTTAGCAACTAGTATGGGATTTGTATCATGTCTTGCCACCTCATTTAAGAGAGTTTGTTGGGAGAAAAATTATGTAGATGTAACATTATTGGACATCAAGAATTGTTTGGCAACATAATTTTTTAGTTACAAAAATTATAAAATCAAAAAGTTATTACAAAAATAAGTTAAACACACAAATTGTTATCTTTTTTAACACAAACAAAAAAAAATCATTTCTAAATAAATTAAATTTGTTTATTTCATAAAAAAATTTAAAAATTATTAAAAAGGTCAACTCCAAATGAGCAATTAAGATTGACTACCTGAGAATGACATGCCGACGGTGGGTTCTTTGACATTTCCAGAAAACTCAATTCTTGTTTGGTAAAGTGAGTTAGGTTTAGGTTGGAATTAAAAAAAAAAAAAAGCATAAAAAGATAAAATAAGTTAACAAGTTAAAATGTCAGATTTATATTATAATCATTTCATTTTTTCACTCGTAAAAAAAAATTAAAAAAAAAGTCAAAAAATTATTCTCAAATGGAGCTAATTTAGATAGGGTAAATTAGTTAAAAAGCAAAAAAATTAGGCTAAAAAGTTATTCCCAAACGAACCTTCACCATTGCAGGCAGAACTTGGGGGGAGGGGGTCTTAGCCCCTCCAACCTTCTACAAAATCTCCATTTTATATGTATGCTTTTGCTAATTTTTTTTTTTTTTTTTTTGGATGTGTGTGTTTATATTATATAATGGCCCCCCAACTTCAATCTGACACTCAAAAAAAAAAAAAAATTTTTGTAAAGGCCTTAATGTAGAAGAGTTACCTTTCAAAAAAAAACCATTTACAATAATATTTTTTCTTATTATGTATTGTTTATCCTCTCATATGCCAGTATTATAGTAGTATCAAATATGAGTGGTTAAGGTAACAAACAAATTATGGTAAAAAAGATGATCATTCTGACATTATTGTAGTTCAAAATAACATTATTGAAAAAATTTAATCTGGTCCATATTAAAAGCAATATAATTTATTTGTGAGTTTCTATAAGGTATTTAGTGGAATCATTTGTAAAACTTTATGTACCTAAGGATATTGTGTAATAGATTAATTATATTAAGATTTTTTTAACTATTACCAAATACTATGACATTAACGTTTATCTATAAATTCTTACATTTTGACCTCCTTAACCATAAAATTCATACAAATAATATTTAAGTAAGACTAATCTCTTATAATTTTATTGGTCCAATTTAATGATTAATCAAAAAAACTACAACGGATCCATCAACGACTCAATAAATTTATCATATACCTTCTCTTTGACGAAATAGCCCCCATCGGAGAAATCCTCACTCCGTCCCTGGGCAGAAGAATGTTGGGGTCATGCTACCCTCAATTAAAAAAAGAAAAAAGAAAATAAAATAATGACAATTATATGTGCATAATTTATCAGTCAATAAAAAAAATGCACAATTTTTTTTAAAAAAAGAAAAAATATCCTTAAGGAATGTATACAGGATTTACAAAAAATATCCTTCAGTAATGGCACTGCTTTGAGAATGTTAAGCAAAATAATAATAATTTCACTTTTACCTTCTAAATTATTATTATTTTTTATAAAAATTTTATTTTTAAATTATGATTTTGTCTATTTAATTCCTAAAATTTATGTTTTCTGTTGATGTATTTCAATTGCACACAATCAATAATTGTTAAATTCTAATTTGATGGGTAAAAAAATAATTTTATAATTTGGACAATTTAAATGATACAAACAAACATTCATTAAATCGGTTGTGGGGTGTAGTTTATTCAAAACAATAGGAAAATTAGTTTTTTATTATATAATTTAAATTAATCAAATTTTGAAATATTTTTTTTTCATTAAATTAGGCTTCAACGGTTATGATTTAGAGAGAGAGTTTTGAATGGGAAAAAATGAGGGACATTTATTCATAAATTTCTCTTTACCTACTTATATTCTAATTAGTCCAAATTACTTTTTTATGTTCCAATAAGTTCTATGAGTGATATAATTACCAAAATATCCTTAATAATAATAAGGTGAAATGCGCATTAATGTCACATTAACAGTGTGATCACATTGTCGATGTGAACATTCACACTAGTAAATATGAATGTTCATATTATCAAATTGCTAAGGGTTCAAAAGAGTAATGTTAGGTCTTACACCCATGTGAGACATTTGATAGAACATTTGGGGTCCCTAGCATTTTTCGGTTCAAAAAATATTTGAAAGGGTAAAATTGTTCATAAAATATCTTAAATATGATAATTGCAATTTGGTGAATCAAATGTTTAAATAATAAGACTCATTGGAATACAAAAATATGTTATGGACTAATTGAGATACAAGTACTTGAAAGAGAATTTCTTAATAAATTCTCCAAAAAAGAAAAAAATGAGGAAAATGAATGAAATAAAAGTCACATTTGGTGGGTTAATTATTTTGAGACCCTTTCAACTATTTATGAATATCAATTTAATCCCCTCATTTATAAAACTTATACATTTTATATCTCTTCAAGTATAAAAATAAATTATTTTCACTCCCTCCTCACAATTGGGGTTCAAAATATGTAAGTTGATATATGAGGGATAAACTAATATTTACTAGTGGTTGAATGAGTCTTGGTTGTAATTAACATTTTTTTTAAAGATTTTCTTCTTATACAAATCCCATCACAAAAATCCAAACCCATATCTTATCAATTGACTAGCTAGGTATATATATATATTTTAGCTAAATAGAAGAATAACTTCTCACACTACATATATACACACTCAAAGATTATAGTAAATTCTTATATAAACATTATAGTTGGTGAGTAGTGTTCTTTCTTATTTGAACTGTCCCCATCAAAGTAGTTTTTGAGTTAGTTTTATAGAAGAAGAAGAAGAAGATTAGAAACAAACCTCATGGAAGTAAGATCTCAGTTTGATTTCTTTTATATTTATTTGTTCTCATTGAACCCCACTTCAATCCTCCCTCTTGAGAGAGAAACTTTTTTTTAAAAATAAAAAAATATAGAAAAAATAAACAAATAAAACTGGATTAGGTGTACGTCATATAGTAAATTAATTTAATAGTTATGTGATTGAGGTGTTCTTAAGGCAAATCAGGCAGCTAGGGTTCCCACCAACTCATATTGTCTGACTCGACATTTTGGACATGAAAATGACAACAAACCGCCTCAAATGAAACCCTAATTCAACATTCAATGGTTGCCATGATTTACTTTGATATGGAGACTCAAAAGTGTCTATCCTCCATATATTTTTTATTCCAGTGAAATTTTGAAAATTTTTGAGATATGATCCTTTGGATTTTTTATTATTTAGATTTAGAGACGAATAAATCCAGAAACTAATTTTCTTAGATTGGGAGACAAATGGGGAAAAATAATCTTTTCCACTGGAATAAATCCAAAAAATAAATTTTCTTAGATTCAAAGACAAATGAGAAAAAATAGTGTTTTCCACCATAATAAATCCAAAAAATAATCTTTCTTAGATTTAATGACACAGTAAAAAATGCAAAAACATGCAATACCGGTGAAGGTAATCTTTGCGTACACATAAGAAGCATACACGTTTAATTATTTGGCATCGGATTAATTAATTAAAAATTGAAAAATGTTTCACTTGCACATTTAAGTTATTTCCCTTATGTATATATTAGTGTATTGTGTTTGCTAGTTAGTTTGGTTCTCTTCACAGTCTTTGTTTATTTTATTCTTGCTGTGTATATTTGGCATTGAAAAATTAGGTCAACCAATCTCTTCTCCTTCCTTAAAATAGGAGATGTGTCTAAAATATAGAAAATGGCATCATTAATAAGCAAGATAGAAATTTTGTAGTCCAAAAGTTTAACACCGATTCCAATGTGAAATTTAATTAGGGCAGTCAAAATTGGAACACACCATTTTTCTTTAATTTCTTTGTTTATTTCATTAGAAGCAACAAAATGAGTAGTCTACTACTATACCCAAATTTTTTATTTTTAAAATTTTCGTTTTGTCAAATGGAATTTCGAAAAGAAAGTCCATTCAAAGGTTAACTAGGTAACTGGTCTAAATTAGAAGTAGATTTGAGTAATAATGGATGACTTTGTGACATATGCAAGAGTCATTAGCCATATATATATGTGTTGTGTCCTACAGAATAAGGGCACTGTTCCTTCAAATGTATACTTTAGATTCCAATCCGGTTGACTCTCGATGTCGAAAATCAACAATATATTTGTATAATATTTAATATTTAATAATAACAAAAATTTATTATGTGGCAAGAAGTTAACACTCTCTCATAATATATTAAGGTCTGTTATATTGAAAATGTATTCATTTCGTGTTCATTTATATATTCTCAATTGTAAATAAATGATTGTTTATGATCAACACATAATCAGATTCAATGTACATTCTCAACTTTGAAATGTTTTATGCTGAATATATATGTGGAGAGAGAGAGAGAGAGAGATTGTAGCATCCTTTTCAGTGCAAGCCACCACCATTATTTTATTTGTTGACTATCTATAATTGAGCATTTGGTCAACCATTAGTTCATCTTCTATACTATGACCAATAGCAACAAAACAACTTGTTTAATTAATCCAGTACGACAACTCAATTTGTTTAATGTCTGTTAAGGCTTGTTGAATTGATCCAATTAAAGGAAAAAATAAAAAAATATATAAAAAAAAAGAAGAAGAAGAAGAAGAAGAAGAAGAAATTAAGAAGAAGACACAGTCAGAGATATGTACTCAGAGAAAGCAAGGTTGCACCCGTGAGCTTTGGCTTTCCTTCATGGTTGTTGAATTGAAATATTCGATGAATCACTGCCTTTGATTTCATTGTTTAAAAGCACAAATCTAGTGAATTGAACAAATGTCTAACGGGTTTTCGAAATAATTTAGTACATTCCTCAACTCTTTATGTTTACTTTTTGCATAGTTACTATAACTTAATACAGTTTATATAGGTTGGTTAACAATTTTAAAACCAAATCAAGAATATATTGCAGGCCTAAACTTGGGACTTGGGGTGTCTTAAAGAATAATATGTGCCCTTCAATATCGGCTGACTATGGCAATAATTTAAAGCCAACTTCATTTTTTTTTTTTACGTTTGAAAGCCAACTTAAATTGATTCCTTAAGATTGTGCAAAGTATGTAATGCTTGCTTTCAACAAATCTTTTCATATATTTTTTTAACTTTGCCCATCTTTCACCATTTTGGCTACCTTCCATATTATTGTTGGGAAAATTGAAAATTGCAAATAATCTGGTGCCTCTGTACCTGTGTGATGGTTACATAGTTGCTTGTGTATGGTGCATGTTGATAGCTAATGTTTGTACTGATCTATTTTATTTTTATCTTCTTAGCTGCTGTTTTGTGACTGATATGTTGTTTTGTCACGCCCCACTTTTATTACTCATAATTTATTACCAAAGCCATTAACAATGGATTTAATTTCAGAGTCAGCATACAGAAACTCATTAAAAAGACAAGAAATACATCAACGAGGGTTCTCTCATACGGACATAAAATGAATGCAACATGAATTATAATTAAATAATTTGCCCGCAGGCTTACATCTTAAAAGGAATAGATAAAAAGGCTTAACCCTTTTTACACATATGGCATCCTGCCTACAAATAAAGGCCCCGTGGCTAACAGATAAGAAGATCCATGACCTTGAAAAGACTTCTCCATGTTCACTTGAAAAAGATTAGCAACGTGGGATGAACATATAGTCCAGTAGGGATCTCAATATGATCCTCAACAATAACAACTTACAGATAGCTATGATCATGAATACTAATATCATACCATATAAATAATGTGATGTTTAATAGCCAAAGTATACTTACATAATACTTTTCTCAAAAACATTCAGTTTATATAACAATATCAAATTTCGCTTTCCTTACCCATTTCCCATTTAAACATGTATTACTCGATAACCATATTTTTCATTTGTGACAAAACACCACATAATTATCTATTTTATTTCTCTTAAAAACATGTTCACCCAATCCGACTTCCATTACATTAATTATACTCAATATACGACAAGATCCGTCTCCACGCGTTCATCACATTAATTATACTCAAAATTTAATAAGGCGTCTTGATAAAATAATTCATGGTAGGGAACTCCCACAACAACTCTCTAGCACGACCCAAATATACATGAACACATCTTCTCAACATATAGACAGTTCAACCTTACAAAATCATACTCATCTTAATGTACAACACACACAATCGAACCGAACACAAAATAAATAACCTCTGCTCTACCTGCCTGAAGCACGATAAGCCAAATGATGCATCTCTCCACAATAACATGCCAATTTACCAGACACCAGCTGGAAGGAAATGGTACCTCTACTCCATTTCTCCAGGCACTAGCTGGAAGGGAATGGTATCTCTGATTCTCAACGCAGCCAATTCTCCAGGTGCTAGCTGGAAGGTAATGGTACCTTGGATTCTCAGCGCAACACACACTTTCCAACCATTACTTCAAACCACATTCATAATAACAAAAGTGTACTACAGACACATAAACATTTCAACATTCACAATGTCATCCTCCACCAATGACCAAGGACAAAACCTCTAAGCTATATATATTAAACACACAATACCATTAACCACTTCTCATGAATCTTTGAGTCTAATTACACAATAATAAAATAAAATATATTTGTGATCAATCTCAAGTAAATTTTCAAAATTTACACAATGTTAGTCTTCCATCCTTCCATTTCAAAATCAATTACCTTATTCCTCCACATTAATGTTCTCCACCCTTTGCCTCAATCCATTTATTTCATTACACCAAAACATAACTAACTCAATTTTCTTCATTTAAAATAAGGGATTTCAATCATGGCTAGCAAAGTTATACTTTACACAATTTATATTTAACGGTAGTGCACCCAAAGATATTCTAATCTCATGATTAAAATTCCCTTTTTAACAAATAACAAAAACATCAATTTATCGTGTTTAAATATAATGAATCCAACACAAGTCAACATTTCAATCCATAAAACCCAATTTATTCTTAATTCAATTTCCAAATCATTGGTCACATTTCTTAAACTCATGACATCATTATTCTACAATGTTAACCCCCTTTTTTATCTAATAGGCATTACTACAAAATTTAGGGCTTTGTCTCTCTAATCATAAACATATTGAATCACACCCCAAATTTAACCCAACATCAACCCATCTCAAGAAATTTCAATCTCTACACCCATATCTTATACCCTCTATCATGATTTTAGAAAATATTCCATACCACATGGTTTTTATGCAATACAGTATACCACATGTCTATCTATAGAGGAAGCATTGAAGAAAATCAAGAAAATTCCTACCTCAAGAGAGAAGAGGAGAAAAGCCCCAAAAATCAACTTCGCCGGAAAAGGATCTCCACTGGTCAAGACGAAACCCTCAACATGCTCATCATTTTGGTATAAGAGACTAGCATCAAAATGCCAATGGATTTCTTGAGATCAAGGAAGATATAATGTTTAGTGGGTGTGGGTAGAGAGAGATGAGAGAAAAAGAGAGAAAATATTGTATAAAGAGAGATATATATATCAGAAATGGGAGGAAAAGAGCAAAAATGCAAAATATAGCTGAAAAGTACGAAAAACGAGGCTGAAACGTGCTTGGCCGCACGTGCGGCTGTAGACGTCCCCGAACGCTCCGGGAGGGTTAAGTCCCGTTCCGTTCATATTGGGGTCACTACAGTTCAAGGACTCAAATGTCACGGCTCTTAATCTTGAACCAAAGAGTCCAAATCCGGCAAATCGATTTTGAAAACATATTTTTTTGAAAAGAAGTGCCAAACATGGACTGCTTTGCCAGATACAGAGTCGCCACCTAAATGTTTTTTTTAATGGGAAATTTAGGAAACCCTGACTCGGTGCCAAAGGCCACGTGTCCGTCATCACCAAAGTTGCCTCGGCTCGGAAACTTGGATACGATTGGGAAAGGTCATTTTGTGAGCACCCCCGCTCGCCCGGTCAAAGACCGGCCTCTACTAACCATCATATCTATTTTTGAAAATATTGTGTGTTCTTATTCCGGTTATTAGCCTAGATTTACTATGTGATGCACACAGCATACAAGTATAGACCGGATCGCCTGAATTGGAACAAAACATTTCATGTTTGTTTTTGAAAGATGGTTTGCTACCCGCAGGTAGGCTAAGACGTGGATTTGCCACCCTCGGGTGGGCTTAAGAAAACATGATTTTGCCACTATCTAGTGGGCTTTAAAACAAACATTTGATGAATTGTTCCAATCCAAATAACCCAACCTCCACCCACAGGCATTCAAGCAGTTATATCACATAAGCAAATAGCCTCATGGTAAGCATGCTATCATGGCAGTCACTCACACGCATGCAAGGATGCTAAAGCATAAAACTCACCGAGTACTCCAAAACAGAAACTCATTAGAAATCATGCATGATCCTAAATATACAAGATTGCCTAATGCAACACATGCAAAAATGCAACTATAGCAGGCTCGGCTATCCTAAACATGGCATATGGAATGCTACAGCTATCATGTATTCAACTTAGAATTGAAATACAAATGCAGTTAGTATGATGCGCCGAGCCCGGTGCATGCAAAACAGATGAATGAATGCAAACATGCTATCATACTGTATGCTAATTGAAACATGCCCTAATCTAACCATCATAAGCTGGTAAATAAAAGAGAAGAAAGACGTAGGGTTAGAAGACATACATCACACTCACGCACACTTATTACAATTATGCCCTCGCGCAGAGGGTCCGAATAAATATACAGTCCCGAATAAAAGAATATTACAGTCCAAATAATACAGTCCAAAATGTGTACAAATTCCTAATTAATTTACAAATTAACTAAGAAAATAATAAACTAGCATGCAAGCCAGGGACTGCCTTGATTCTGATGAATAATGTATTGTAGACACCCCATTTTTGACCGACCTTAAGACTCAGCCGTCACCGATTGAGCGCTCGGTGATGTTGCATATTGTGCTCGTTCAGAAGTCTCAGAGTCGCGGCCGTGCGCCCTGCCTCCGGACTTCCGAACTCTCTTCTGTGCCTTGCCTCGGTTTGCGAACCAGACTCGGTTTTCTCTATTTTCTTTCCTGAGGGGAGGGAGAGGTCCCGTAGACCGTCTCTCAGTGGCCGTGGGCTACATTTCGTGGCCGTAGGCCATTTTGCCCATTTCGGAGCCCGGTCCCCGGTTTTCGGAGCAGTCAGGCCGTGTGCCTCGGTTCGGGACCACCCAACCATTTCCGATTCCTCCGGTTCTTGGCATGCATCTCATTTACTCCTAACGAGGGACACTGGGGTCTTAGATACCCACTTCGTGGCCAAACACCACTTTCGGTGCTTAACGGCCGGTTTTCGGGACCTCGAACTGCGTGTTTTGGCCCCCGAGCATTCGTTTTGCATCGGTTTTTGTTCATTTTTGGCAGGTACCTCTGTTTTATCATAACGAGGGACACTGGGGCCTTAGATACCCACTTCGTGGCCAAACACACTTTCGGTGCTTAACGGCCGGTTTTCGGGACCTCGAACTGCGTGTTTTGGCCCCCGAGCATTCGTTTTGCATCGGTTTTTGTTCATTTTTGGCAGGTACCTCTGTTTTATCCCCAGGAAGATCACTGGAGGGTGGGAGGCCAGCAATTGTCTCAGCAACCAGTTATGCTCCTCCGGCGCCCCTTGGCGCCCGTTTTTTCTCATTTCCGGGCTAATGTTGAACACCCTAGGGCCATTTTCTTCGAGCCAAAACCACATATTTGTGTTGTACACACATGGGAGGATCCTAAAAACACATGGCCGGCCAGTAATTCTTTTGTCCATTTTGAAACCTCTTTGAAAGTGGATCCGGGAAGGAGAAAAGTCTGCGCGGCTTCACCGAAACGGGCGTAACTCTTTGCACAAGAGGAATTAAAGTATGAGGCCACCATCGTTGGAAAGCTTACTCCCGGGGCTTCATTTTCCACTCAAGAATCTCCTAAATGCAATTCCGGACGGAGGAGATATGGTTGATTGAAGTAAGGCATCACTCCGGTTGAACCGAAATCTGCGCGGCTTCACGGAAACGGGTATAACTTTTTCCACAGGAGGAATTTTTATGTAAGGTTTGTGCCATTGGAAAGATAACTTCTGGGGCTTCAATTTGGACACTTGAATGGCCACATTTGGACTTCTCTAGCACCCACCGGCCAGCCTTCTTCCCGCAGTTCCTGAAAACTAGCTGGCCGGCCAGAAAATCTAGCTGGCCGGCCACCCTTTTGTGAAATGACCTTTTTGCCCCTGTGAGCTGGCCGGCCATTTTCCTCTCCCTCAGTGTATTCCAGCTGTGCCAGCTGATTTCCAATTGGACCATCCTCCATACACGTGTATGGAGGATTAGAGAGGTCTTGGAGATATTTTTGATGCCTTTCCTCTATAAAGGAGAGGCTTGGCTTCTTGGATGGGGGTTGGACATTGTTAGACACATTTTGGGAGAGTTCCATACCTTCCACCTTCCATTTTCTCTCCATTTCCAAGCTCCAAAGTCATTTTCTTGCACCATTTCTACATCAACCCCTAGCACAAGACCCCCACACTCCATTCCAACACTTGGAGCTGATTTTCAGCAGCTAAGAGGCAGCAAATTTGGTCCAAGAAGGCAGCCAAGACTTGTCTACAAGGGTAAGTTGCCATTTCCCCCTTTTGTAGCTTTTTTTTTGCACCATTCTTCTAGCCTATTGTCTTGTTGTTTTGAGCTCCGACCCTAACTGAAAGGGGAATTATTTTGAGCCATTTTACATGTTTGTTGAAGGGTTCAACCCTATTTGAGATCACTATCTTGCACTTGTTTAAATACCCCTTGGTATGCCTTAATCTTGCATGATTTCTTTGGCCTATGAGTGATCTGTTTTCGAGCATAATGTAAACTGTAAGTGGGCCTATTTTGAGCCCCTCTTCAACATTGAAGAAGGGCTCAACCCTGTTTGGCCTCTCTATCATGAACTTGCTTCACAATTCCTCCAATTTACCGTAAATTTGCATGATTTGTTTGGCCTATATGTAAATTGTTTTGGAGCATGTCATGAAATGTGAGTAAGCTTATTTTGTGTCCCTATACAACTTTGTAGAAGGGATCAATCTTGTTGGGGGTCTCCATGTTATACTTGTCTTTATATCCCTCTTTGGCCCCCATTCTTGCATGCTTTCTTAAGCTTATCTAGCTTCTGTTTTCGGCCATCATCAGAACTGGAAAGAGTCATATTTTGATCTTCTTGACTTATTTCATTAAGGGTCTTTGCTGGTTTGATGAATGTTTGGGGTACCTCATGTTATAGCCTTATGTATCCTCAATCTTGCATGACATTTTTAGCATGTTTGCATACTGAGTTGGGGGATGTCATCTACTGTAAGTGTTCATATTTTTAGTCCCTCATCAGTGTTTTAGAAGGGTACTTTTCCATTTGGGCATCGCATGTATCACTTGCTTCAATACCCCTCTCTTGGCTCGTATTTTTGCATGCTATTGTTGCCCTATCTATGCTTGCTGTTTGGCCTTGTTTCTAGACTGGAAAATGCTATTTTGGGGCTGCCTTGCTACTGTTTTGCATGTCATGTACCAATTATGCATGTTTAGTATGGCTATAGGCCATTTCGGGCGCCTAATATCGCATTTCGGGACTATTCCGTGCATTTGGTGTCATTTCCCCACCTTTCGGGACTGTTTTGCATCATTTGTGAGTGCTGAAATTCCATTTGCATGTTTGCATATCATTTGCTATGTCATTTCATGCCTTACGGCCATTGCCTCGGTTTGCGCGCCCGTGTGCACGCATTTCGAGGCACTTCATTTTCATCCGACGGCCTCCCGTATGAGTGTAGCTGAGGCTCTCTCATGTTGGTGTTAGTCCATTTCGCATTCTGTATGTCATTTTAATCTCATTGCATCGCGTATGTCATTGCCTCAGTTTGCGCGCCTGTGTGCACGCATTTCGAGGCGCTTCATTTTCATCTATCGGCCTCCCGTGTGAGTGTAGCTGAGGCTCTCTCATGTTGGTATAAGTCCATTCTGAATTCTGTATGCCATTTTAGTCTTATCACATTGCGTATGTCATCGCCTCGGTTTGCGCGCCCGTGTGCACGCATTTCGAGGCACTTTATTTTCATCCGACGGCCTCTTATGCGAGTGTGGCTGAGGCTCACTCATGTTAGTGTAAGTCCATTTTGCATTTTGCATATTATTTTAGCTTCATTGCATTCCGTATGCCATTTTCTCGGTTTGCGTGCCCGTGGGCACGCATTTCGAGACATTTCATTTTAGTCTCATTGTTGTCATATTTCATGCCATTTCATGCCTTAGGATCATCGCCTCGGTTTGCGTGCCCGCGTGCACGCATTTCGAGGCATCTCATTTTCATAGCATTGTACATGCTAGGATTGTATTTTAGTTGCATTCATGCATATCATGCATATTGCATCGTGTTCGGGATAGGAGTTAGCCCGAGCACGGGAAACGAGGCACGTTCCGTACTCCGAGTGACGGAACGGGTCTCAATTCCCAAGTCACCAACACTCCGGATTACCCATGATGGAGTTAGGTTTTGCTGTAGCATTCATCCGCATTCATCCTATATTGAGTTGTGCAATCCGATTCCTCGGCCATCATGCATCGAGATGCGTGATTGGTGGCACGAGGATCGAGGCATGCATATATTTGTGAAATGCATTGCTATGCCCCTTTTCTGCTCTCTGTTGCAGCATATCAAGAATCAGCAGTCTTCCGAGGCTTGGCACGCATTTTGAGAAACATTGCAAACAGAGGCTAAATTGGGGCATCCCAGTGGATTTCCGCGCAAGGCAGCCCAAACTCACATCATTCAGCGGAAGTGAGGCAGCCCCTAGCTTGCATGCCAGTTTACAGCTTTCTTAGTTTAATTTGTTAATTAATTAGGAATTTGTATATTATTCGGACTGTATATTTCGGACTGTATTATTCTTTCATCTTGGACTGTATTATTTATTCGGACCCTCTGCCCGAGGGCATAATTGTAATAAGTGTGCGTGAGTGTGATGTATGTCTTCCAACCCCACATCTTCCTTCCCTTTTATTTACCCGCTTATGATGGTTAGATATAGGGCATATTTCAATTAGCATACGATATGACAGCATGTTTGCATCATTCATCTGTTTTGCACGCACCGGGCTCGGCGCATCATACAAACTGCATTTGTATTTCAATTCCAAATTGAGTACATGTTAGCTGTAGCATTTCACATACTATGTTTAGAATAGCCGAGCCTGCTATAGTTGCATTATTGCATGCATTGCATTAGGCATTTCTGTATAAATTAGGATCATGCATGATTTCTAATCAGATTTTTGTTTTTGGCTCGGAGTACTCGGTGAGTTTTATGTTTTAGCATCCTTGCATGCGTGTGAGTGACTGCCATGAATAGCACGCTTACCATGAGGCTATGTGCTTATGTGATATAACTGCCTTGAATGCCTGTGGGTGGAGGTTGAGTTATTTGAAGTGGAACAAATCATTGACTGTTTGTTTTAAGCCCACTAGATAGTGGCAAAATCATGTTTTTCTAAGCCCACCTGAGGGTGGCAAATCCACGTCTTAGCCTACCTGCAGGTAGCACCATCAAACCATTTTCAAACAAACAAACATGAAATATTTTGTTCCAATTCAGGCGACCCGGTCTATACTTGTTTGCTGCGAGCATCACATAGTAACCTAGGCTAAAAACCGGAATAAGAACATACAATGTTTTCAAAAACAGATATCATGGTTAGTAGAGGCCGGTCTTTGACCGGGCGAGCGGGAGTGCTCACGAAGTGACCTTCCCCAATCGTACCCAAGTTCCCGAGCCGAGGCAACTTTGGTGATGACGGACACGTGGCCTTTGGCACTGAGTCAGGGTTTTCTAAATTTCCCAAAAATAAAATATTTAGGTGGCGACTCTGTATCTGGCAAAGCAGTCCATGTTTGGCACTTCTTTCAAAAAATCTGTTTTCCAAAACGATTTGCCGAATTTGGACTCTTTGGTTCAAGATTAAGAACCGTGACACAAATCGAGTCCGAGCTGTAGCGAGGTCCCCCGCGGGCTTGTTACATGTATGCTTAGGTTGCCTTGCGTGGAAATCCACTGGGATGCCCCAATTAGCCTCTGTTTTGCAATTGTTCTTGGAAAGCGCGCCAAGCCTCGGGAGACTGCTGATTCTTGATTTTACTGCAACAGAGAGCAGGAAAGGGGCATAGCAATGTATTTTCACAAATGTATGCATGCCTCGATCCTCGTGCCACCAATCACGCATCTCGATGCATGATGGCCGAGGAATCGAATTGCACCATTCAATATGGAATGAATGCACATGAAAACACAACAAAACCTAACTCCATCATGGATGATCCGGAGTGTCGGTGACTAGGGAATTGAGACACGTTCCGTCACTCGGAGTAAGGAACGCACCTCGTTTCCCGTGCTCAGGCTAACTCCTATCCCGAACACAATGCAATATGCATGACATGCATGAAATGCAACTAAGATACATCCTAACATGCAACATGTTATGAAATGACACACGCGGTGCACGATGCGACATGGCATACACAATGCTCTAACATACAACCTAGCACGCACAATGCTATGGAATGAAATGGCATACACAATGCATAATGGACTTACACTAACATGAGTGGACCTCAGCCACACTCACACAAGAGGCCATTAGATGAAAATGAGATACTCGAAATGCGTGCACACGTGCACGCAAACCGAGGACCGAACCTACAGCACGGATGCCACTCTGACATGACATGGCAAAACATGAAAAAAGGTATACTAACATGCAAATTTCAGAGGCAAAATGAGATGCAAAACAGCCCCGAAACATGGTGAAATGACACCCGATACATGGGACAAGTCCCGAAACATGAAATTTGGCGTATGAAATGGCCTATAGCTATGCAATGCAAGCATAATTTGAACATGAAGTGTAAAGACAGAAGCAAGGAAGCCTCAAAATAAGCATGTTTACAGTTCTAAGAAAGGCTAAACAGTGAGCACAAATGGGGCTAAACTAGCATGCAAAAACAGCCCCGAAAGCAAGATAATGAAGCAACTCACAGATGCTGGCTCTAAACAGAGAATAGACCTTCTACAATATTGAAGAGGGGCAAAAAATATGATGTTTTACAGTTTATGACAAACCCCAAAAACAGATACAAATATGCCAAAGATCTCATGCAAGAAATGAGCCAACAAAGGGGCAAAGAAGCAAGTAGTGGCTGGAGGTCTCAAACAAGTGAGGGCCCTTCAACAATGTTGAAGAGGGACCCAAAATATGGATTTTTACAGTTTAGCACCAGCTCCAAAACAGTATACAAGTATGCTCAAAATATCATGCAAAATGAGGTCACCAAGAGGGCTATAACATGAAGTATACAAAGGGTGTCTCAAACAGCCATAGACCTTTAATGAAACATAAAGAGGGGGTCAAAATAATTCCATTTTAAGTTCGGACCAAAGTCCAAAAACAGAGACACAATAGGCTAATAAATCATGCAAAAATGGGGACCAAAGAGGGGTTCAATGGAAAGTGACACATGGAGGTCCCAAACAGTGATAAGCCCTTCTTCAATGTTGAAGAAGGGCTCAAAATAAGCTACTTCACAGTTTATGACAGAGCTCACAACAGATTATATATAGGCCAAAAATATCATGCAAAAATATGGCATCCAAAAGGGGTAATGAAGAAAGTGGTGGCTGGAGGTCTCAAACAGGGTAAGACCCTTCAAAAAACATGACAAATGGCTCAAAATAAGCCTAGTTCCAGTTAGGGTCGGAGCCCAAAAAAGCAAGCAAGCAAGGCTTAGAAATGAACCAAGAAAAGGCTAGAAAAGAGAAGAAGTGTGCTTACCCTTGTAGACCAATCTTTCAGCTGCCTTTTGGACCAAATTCTGAGCCTTTAACCTCTTCAAAACAGTCCCAATGTGCTGGAATGGAGAATGGAAGGGTGGGGCTAGGTGGTGTAGTGTAAATGATGCAAAGGCCCTAAGGTTTGGAGGCTTAGAAGGGAGGGAAATGGAGAGTGCATGCAAGAGAGCTCTCTAGCAATTTTTGTAACCCTCAAAACCAGACCTGGGGTGTTGGTTATATAGGCAAAAAGAGGGGGAAAATGGGGGGAAAAAAGGGGGGGAAAACAAACCAAGTTTCCCCCCAAAATGGCCAAACCCTCGGACATGGGTGTAGTGGAAAACAAAATATATGGCTAGAACACACTTGGGAGGGAGATAATGGCCGGCTAGTTTAAATGGGCAAAAAAGATCATTTTTTTAGATAAGTGGCCGGCCGGCTACTTTTTTCTGGCTTTTCTGGCCGGCCAGCTACATTCAGGACAAAAAAAGTGGGCTGCCGGAAAGAAAAGTGGCCGGTGGGTGATTGGGAAGTCCAAATGTGGCCGTTCAAGTGTCCAAATTTAAGCCCCAGAAGTTATCTTTCCAATGGAACAAACCTTGCATCAAAATTCCTCCTGTGGAAAAAGTTATGCCCGTTTTTGTGAAGCCGCGCAGATTCGGTCCCAACCGGAGTGATGCCCTACTTCAATCAACCATATCTCCCCTATCCGGAATTGGATTTAGGAGATTCTTGAGTGAAAAATGAAGCCCCGGAGGTCTTATTTCCAACAGTGGTGGCCTCATAGCTTGATTCCAAGTATACGAATGAATAGGCCCGATTCGGCGAGGGCTGTCCGATTCTCTCTTAACGATTCATGCCCATTTTCTCCCCCAACTGGATTTCTTCCTTCTTCTCCTCTTTTCTTCAACTTCAAGCCCCTAAGTAAGGTGTTTTGAAAGATTTTCAAAGATTTCATCTCTCTTTCATTCATTCCCACTTTGTCCTTGCTCGGTTTACCGAAAAGCGCAACATTTGACAAAATACGAGCCTCGGAACATCGTAAAAACTTTATTTTCAAAATGTTTTGAAAGAGAAGGTTTTAAGATCTAAAATCTTTTGATCAATATTGTTTTGGTCCAAAAAGGGTATGAAGTTGAGGTTTGACTCTCTTTTGCCAAAGAAATTGAACCTTTGCCCTGCACATCTTTCATCAACGAGCAAACCATCAGTCGCGTCCAAGTCTTAAAGACAGTCAAAAATGGGGTGTCTACAGTTGCCCCTCTTTGACAGAACTCGGAAGTCAATAAGTGACAGGAGTGAATGTCAAAGCCCAGAGACGACCCATTTTTGACGAGGGCGAAGACTTGGACAAACAAACAAAATATAGATAAATAAATGGTTGTGCCCGCAGGCTGCCTACGTATCCTTTTGCAAGGAATCAAACCAGCATAGTTCAGGGGCAGGATGTAAAATGATATGCAGGAAGATTTTGATAATTGGACTTATACACTACGCGAAGCCGGTTTTGAAAATTGAGGATTCATGCAATGCACTGTAACGATTAAAATGCAATGTGATAGCTAGGAAAAGGGAGGTATCTTACAGGGGCAATTGGCAATGACTTACCTCGACAATGTCCTACCTCATGCTGATGTGGGAATCTTCCTCTTCTTCTCAGTTGAACCACAGGTACTACTTTTCTCCCTGACTATGGTCGCAACTTTCCCTATTCTCCAACAGGGTGACAGACTAGGTTGGATCAGTATCCAGAATTGAGGTGCATACAGATGCTATCTCAATCTATGGGGCTGCCATACAGATTTCAAGCCGAGGATATACCCTTGGGTATTTAAACCAGACTTTAGTCCCGGAAATCCTGAACCTTTGCGTTCTAGACATGAGCCATTCGAACTCTAGTTTCCACCGTCTCAGTTGGTCTCCTAGGAACTCATCGCAAACACAGGCAGGTGGCTATACCAGACCACCGGAAGTCGTTCGGGCACGACAAACACCAAAGGAATTGCACCTTTAGAGGATTTAAGGTCTCCTAGACTGGAAAGTGCACAAGACGGTGCGATGAAATGCAAGTAAAATGCAAGTACGATGCGCAAAATAGCGCGAATGATGATGCAGGATTTAAGGTCTCCTTAGACCGGAGGATTTAAGGTCTCTTGGACCAGGTGAGTGCACAAGACAGTGCGAGCTAAAGGTGAGTGTAGACACCCCATTTTGACCGACCTTAAGACTCAGATGTCACCGATTGAGCGCTCGGTGATGTTGCATATTGTGCTCGTTCAGAAGTCTCAGAGTTGCGGCCGTGAGCCCTGCCTCCGGACTTCCGAAACCTCTTCTGTACCTTGCCTCGGTTTGCGAACCATACTCGATTTTCTCTGTTTCTTTTCCTAAGGAGAGGGAGAGGTCTTGTAGACCATCCCTCAGTGGCCGTGGGCTACATTTCGTGGCCGTAGGCCATTTTGCCCATTTCGGAGCCCAGTTCCCGGTTTTCGGAGCCGTCAGGCCGTATGCCTCAGTTCGGGACCGCCTAACCATCTCCGACTGCTCCGGTTTTTGGCATGCATCTCATTTACTCCCTTTTGAGGGACACTGAGGCCTGAGAAACCCACTTCGTGGTCGAATGCTACTTTCAGTGCTTAACGGCCTATTTTCGGGACCCCGAACTGTGTGTTTTGGCCCCCGAGCGTTCGTTTTGCATCGGTTTTCGTTCATTTTTGGCAGGTACCTCTGTTTTATCACCAGGAAGGTCACTGAAGGGTGGGAGGCCAGCAATTGTCTCAGCAACCATTTATATTCCTCCGGCGCCCTCCGACGCCCGTTTTTCTCACTTCCGAGCCAATGTTGACCACCCTAGGGCCTTTTTCTTCAACACCAAACCACATATTTGTGTTGTACACACATGGGAGGACCCTAAAAGTCTATGGCCGGCTAGTAATTGTTGTTGAAGCTTTTGAACCCCTCCTAAGAGTGGCTTGTTGTCTCTCCTGTTTTACAGTTGCCAATTTCCAACCACAGGGTTTTGTTGAGGACACATGGAGGACACCTTTTTGTGGTGGCCGGCCAAAAATTCCTCTGGACCATTTTGCCCCTTGGCCAGCCGGCCATAGGGGGTGGCCGGCCGGCCACCTGCAGCTTTGATACCTGGCCGACCAGCTTCCTTACAGGGAGTACATTACAGTTGTGCATTGTTTTCCCTCCAAAAACTGCATCCGGAGGGAACTTTTTTTGGAGGGAAAATTGATGCCATTTTCCCTCCACATTTTCCCTCCATTTCCCCTCCATTCTTGCCTACATAACAGAACCTCCAGCTCTGTTTTGAGGGTTGGAAAAAACCCTCTTTGAGCTCTTGCATCATATCTCCCTCCATCTCTCTCATTCTCTCAAGTTCCAATCCCATTTTCTTCATCACCACCAAGCACCACCACCACCACCACTCCATTTCCAGCACCTTGGGAGGCTTTCCAGCACTTAGGAGGCAGCAAATTTGGTCCAAGAAGCAGCCAAGTCTTTAGTCTTCAAGGGTAAGTCCACTTCCCCTCTTTTCTAGCCCTATTTTGCAACAATTTCTTAGCCTATTTGCTTGCTTTTTTGGGCTCCGACCTTAACTGAAAGAAGCATTTTTTTGAGATATTATTCATGTTTTTTTAAGGCTCAATCCTTGTTTGACCCCCATTTGGTACTTGCTTCAATGCCCTCTTGTATGCCATTATTTTGCATGGTATTTCTAGCCTATGTAGAGTCTGTTTTGAGGCATGATATAAACTGTAAGTTGGATTATTTTGAGCCCCTCTACAACATTGTAGAAGGGCTCAACCTGTTTGGACCTCCATGTATCACTTGCTTCATCACCCCTCTTTGGTCCCCATTTTTGTATGCTTTGTTAGCCTACGTTTCTTCTGTTTTTAAGCCATGATCAGAACTAAAAAGCCATATTTTGACCCCCTGGACATATCTCATTAAGGGTCTTTGGCTGTTTGGTGAATTCTTTGTATACCTTATGTTATAGCCTCTTGTTGGCCTACTTCTTACATGGCATTTTTAGCATGTTTGTATATTGTTTTGGGAGTTGTCATCTACTGAAAAACAGCATTTTTTTAGACCCTCTTCAGTGTTGTAGAAGGGTCTTTTGCCATTTGGGCTTTGCATCTATCACTTGCTTCATTGCCTCCCTTGCGAAGCCATTTTTGTATGCCATTTTAGCCCTACTTGTGATTGCTGTTTGGCCGTGTTTTGAACTGTAAAAATACTAGTTTTGGGGCTTCCTTGCTTCTGCTTTTTCATGTCATATTCAAATTATGCATGTATTGTATAGCTACAAGTCATTTCGGGTGCCTAATTTCGCATTTTGGGACCATTTCATGCATCGGGTTTCGTTTTACCGGGTTTCGGGCTGTTTTGCCCCTCATCTTGCCACTGATTTTTGCATGTTTGCATACTATATTCCGTGTCTTTGCCATGTCTCATTAGAGTGGCATTTCGGTGCCTGAGAGTCCGTCCTCGATTTGCGTGCATGCATGCACGCATTTCGAGATATCTTGTTTTCATCTGATGGCCTCCTATGTGAGTCTGGCTGAGGCTCTCTCATGTTGGTATAAGCCCATTATTGCATTGCGTATGCCATTTCATCCATAGCATTGTGTATGCTCGGTTGTGTATCACCTCATGTAGCGTGTATGCCATTCCATAACATTGTGTATGTTAGGATTGTATCTAGTTGCATTTCACGCATATCATGCATATTGCATCGTGTTCGGGATAGGAGTTAGCCCGGGCACGGAAACGAGGTACGTTCCGTACTCCGAGTGACGGAACGTGTCTTGATTCCCAAGTCACCGACACTCCGGATTATCCATGATGGAGTTAGGTTTTTTGTAATGTTCATATGCATTCATTCTATATTGAGTTGTGCAATTCGGCTCCTCGGCCATCACGCATCGATATGCGTGATTGGTGACACGAGGATCGAGGAATGCATACATTTGTGAAAATACATTGCTATGCTCCTTTCCTGCTCTCTGTTGCAGCATATCAAGAATCAGCAGTCTTCCGAGGCTTGGCGCGCTTTTCAAGAAATAATTGCAAAACAGAGGCTAATCGGGGCATCGCCGTGGATTTCCGTACAAAGCAGCCCAAACATACATCATTCATCAGAATCAAGGCAGCCCCTGGCTTGCATGCCAGTTTACAAATTTTTTCTTAGTTAATTGTTAATTAA